>PQWD01007494.1:0-37074 GCA_019425675.1 Leucinodes orbonalis
AACATTGGCCATGCATCGTAATCCCGTCCAACCCTGCATTAAAATCACCTAACAGAAGAATCTGTTCTCTAGTCTTACACTTTCGACACATCTTGAAAGTTCCTCATAAAACTGATCCTTAACGTCATCAGACTTATCCATGGTCGGGGCATAAACACTGATGATATTAAGAAGTTATTTTTATCAAGGTGAAGGCTCCAATGTAGTAATGCGCCGTCCGAAATATGAACAACACTCTTGTAGCTGTGAACAAGCCTATTCTTAATCGCAAATCCAACTCCAGATCGTCGTGTCTCTCTGAGCAGCGAGTCCCTTCCAGAAAAAAGTATACTCACCACCGCGTTCCACCAGTTCCCCTTCATCAGCTAGGTGTGTTCGCTTAGAGCAGCCACATCAATATCGTAGCGACGAAGTCACGGGCAACGATGGCGGTTTCCGTTCGGGCAATATTTCAGCACGATCAAGGAGGGTACTACGTTCCACGCGCCAAATTCATAATCGGGGTTTATAATTTGTGTTTATGTTTCTGTAACGTCGACCGCGAGTGTAACGATGCGGAGCAGCCCGTTGTACCGTCTGAACTTGGGGCGAGCAATTTTTAGGCACCTTTTCTAGTCCCCTCCCTGGCTGAGCAGGGAAAGCAGTGCATTCCCTGAATAGGCTGCTTTGTCGCTCCAGTGCCGAGTCCTCTCTGTCCCCCCAATCAGATAAGAAACGACCACGTATTCTAGAACACCCGAGCCGCCGCCGCTGCAGGTCTCAGACAAAGTCCAATCTGCATCAAACCGGACCTCTCTACTTCGACCCATCGCCACGGGACTTACCGTCGAATCGAGTCCATTCTCGAAAGCAGTCATTTCGCAGGAATATTAAGTGCACAAAACGTACGCGCAAACGCATGTGCACACCCTCGTCTTCACCCATCTTGATCCAGTGAACGGAGAGACCGATACAACTGGAACAGGTTCAGATATGTCTGGCCAATGATAACTCTGTCCTCTATCATCGCCCTAAGCCGTCCACCAGCCTTGCTATCCCGCTGTCGCCAAGCTCGTTGCATATCTGCGTTGTCGCCCTCCCCACCGGATAGACTTCGGCACTAAGCGCGGAGGTATCGCTATAATACCTGCCTGAACGACAGGCCCCTCGACCAGTTTTCCCGCAGACGACCGCGTTTACCGGTGTGCCGCTGTTATGCACTACAGCTACTTGGAGCCACTGGCAAGAGTTTGCAGAATGTCTGCGATCAGTGGAAAACCCACCTCACACTAAACGCTGCAATACACCCCCCAGTTTGCCATAGTAGTAATTTAGCCTGTAAAAGTAAATTGGGCTGCTCCTAGAAGATAGAGGCTGAAACTTTTTTCTTATTCAAAAATAATATAGCTATAGTTATTTTACAAACTTCTACTCACTTCTGAGTGAGTCCAATTATTTTGGACATCGAAGCACAGTGGTCTTGTTTACATATTTTTTCTCTTCTATAGTAATACATTTTGTATTGTGTTGAGATGTCTAAAACTAATAAATTATTTCTTTTTTCATAACATTTTTTTCCGATTCACAAAACCTGGAGGTGTCATCACACATAATTAAAGCAAAGTAACAATCTGATTCCACATCACGCGATTTGAGAATAGAATAGTGCGTATATAAGACGCGTATAGGTAAGCGCCTACTGAACGTTTCGATTATCACGCAATGCGCAACACATGAAATGCTTTAGCAAAATTATATTCAGATCGTGTTAAATCTTGGTCTTTATTCTAGTTTTGATTTAGGTAAAATAACTGCACTGGCATGCAAAAAAGCAGTGCATACCCTGTGCGTTCTCTCCACTTCTACGTTTATTTAAATAAATTAAAAACTAATACTTGCAATCCCAAATTTTTACCCATCTATAATCCCTATATATAACAGTTATTTTAGTAAATTAAAAGTTTTTCGTTCCGATTAATAACTGATAAATAATTATCACTTACAATAAGTTTGATTTTGTTCTGCATTAGGAATTCCCTAGAAACAATTTATAACTTTTTGTTAAAAAAACGTTTGCCTGGTCAGCTAGTAATTTCATGAAAAGCTCCCCCGTATTACTAATATTCACGCCAAGTTTTCTTCATTACTAGCTAGTGGTGGACATATTTGCAGGGTCTCAATTAAAAGTTCTACACAGGCATGTATGAATAAATATTGGTAATCTTTCGACAAGCTAGTTTCTTAACGTTTGAGACATTCATATTAAGATTTCTCATTTTTTTCAAATAATGCAAATTATATAATATCAAAAGTAGTAATATGTGTAGTTCTAACTATGCACCTATAAGTTACGAAAATAATCATGAATTGAAGTCAGGAAAGGACACATTGATGGAACTAACGAAGAATAATTATTATGTCAATGCTATAAACATGTACAGCCCAATCTAATTGTTCGTAGATCCTTACTGTCCACATTAAGTATTTAGTGAACGAATGGCTAACTTACTGCGTTTATGTTTGAGGAAAATATATCCCAAACGCCGTTACGAGGACAAGGTTATTTATCTCGTTTAGGGAAGCACAAATGTTATTAGATGTTCTTAGAAAAAGAAACTTTCGCTCCTGCTGTCAACAGTCAATTATTTTTGCTACACAGAACTTCTTTTGGAAGAGTGGAAAATACAAAGACTGTTTACCACATATATTTCGAGTATTTTGGTATTCCAATTGCACTGAACCTAAGTGAGGCTGTCTATTTATTTTCAATTATTTTTATGACCTATGTGCTGTAGTTTAGAGGTCAGCTATGATACGAAGTGTTCCTGGTACGATGCACAGGCAATCAATGTGTGCACGAACATGTATGATTGTTTGGTCGGTTTTTCTAGTTATAAAATGTATGTATTTAAAAAATGTATATAAGTATTTATGCCCGATGAACCGACGACTTGCAAAAGGTCGCTGCTGGTGACTGAATGAGAAAAGCGGAGAACCAGGATATCTGGCTCAGAATGGGGGATATCTTTGTCCAGTAGTGGCCTGCGATAGGTTGAATAGAGAGAGATCTATTGTTTGGTACCCATAGTACAAAATTATTGCTTAAATTGTCATTACTCAGAGATAGAGTGTACGGGAATACCGCAGCTTATTGGACTGTTTAATGATAAAACGGATGTATATTTAAAATATAAACTTTTTTTTGGACTTTATTTAAACTCTAGGTGGATTTTGATGGTAAAAGTGAGATCGCGTAATTTGGTTGATGGTTTTTAGCGAACTGATTTTATATTGATTAATTTATGGTCAAAATTGTGCTGACGCTTATTGATGTACGCGCTTGCCCGTACATAGAAATTGTATGACATTATTCATATATCACTATCCAATTGCCTTTCTCACCTTTCTTCTCAGGTACAGTATACTTAACTACCTGACCTAATAAAATAAAGCCAATAGGTTACTTGCGGAGTCCTCTTATATCATCTTCAATGAAAATCTAATGTAAGAAACGTTACGATGACGGTTCCGAGATAACTCGAAATGTGAAAGAGTTCTTTTGAAGTCGGAAATATGTACGAGCCTCGCGGGATCTACGATAAGGTATTCCAGTAAGTTAACGATTTGACACTTACAAAGTCACGAGAGGCACTTTTGAATATCAGAAAGTCGTTCGAAAACTGACTCCTTGATAAATGTATGTGTATAAACATAATTTTAGATAGCAACGATAATCCTTACAGTAAAACCCCTTTTTGTTATCAATTTATTTATGAACCCATCAATACGCATTGGTCTGAGTAATGGTTATGGCCTAATTTTCCCCATAAGTATGCTGTGTGGGAAGGCCTGTGCCCTGCAGTGGGTCATTATAGGCTGATTATGATGGACAGTTTATTTAATTGAATCTTCACAAATAGCAACCATTTCCATTACTTTTTTATGTTACAAAGTATACAGACGGTCAGACCGTGTCAGAGTGGCATGTCAATTACCACACTGCGCCCGTCACCAGAGACAACAGATGTTGGTCCTTTACACCCGGTAATTTACTAGCTACAGTGCCCTCATCCGTAACACAAAAGTGCAAAACACTTCTATTTCACGGAGGATATCTATAACTGCGGTGGTACCTACCTAGACGATTGAATGCTGAGTTAACCACCTAGTATTTTACATTATAAAAAGCAAATACAAAATCGCGTAGCTTATGCAGTATATAGACCTTTGTATTTATCTGTGCGGTACATAAACGTTCTCTCTCGTGGGAACAAAAAGGCCTGCTTAACTCGCATCACGCACTCTAGGGGCCCATTCTGAGCTGCAATATAAATTATATGGTGTTTATTCTTATACAAAGGTACCAATGGGATTTAAGTGAGTATTGATAAGAAGAAGAAGTATAATGTGGTTTCTGGACTTTCTCTGAGAACAACGACGTATTATTGTTAACTCGGTTCAAATGATTTCTCTTATCATGATAGTAAAAGTAAGTTAACAAACTGCTACTTTATCTTATTTCTCTGGTTATCCTTCTATTCAACCTATCGCAGTCCACTGCTGGACATAGGTCTCCCCCATTTTTGCCAGATATCCCGGTCCTCCGCTTTTCTCATCCAGCCTCTACCAGCGACCTTTCGCAAGTCGTCGTCATCGGGCCGGAGGTTATCCTCTTCTTTCATTTAAAATATTGCTTCTAGTATAGATAAATGTGCATCATTTTCATCAAAAAAATATTGAATTTTTCTCAATGTAAAATGTACAGTACATCAGAAGCTCGTCTGGTGAGTGATAGCGACTAACTACCGATAGACAGTTTTTATTCTCCGTCAATGCCGCACTGCGCCAGATACCTGAAAACAGATGTTAGGTCTCTTATACCCGGTAATTTTACTAGCTACAGTGCCCTCATTCCACACAAAAATACATAACACTCCTGTTTCACGGGACGATATTTAGCACTGCGGTGGTCCCTAGACGACTTTGCATCGAGTCTACCTACCTAGGAAAGTTGTATTTATATGTATATTTACAAAGCTGTTTTTATTCAGACTTATTAAGATGTAGATTATAAGGGTCAACATAGTCTAGGAAGTAAAATAAATTGTACTAATTAAGTCTTTGTGAAGACTGGCAAAATGAGCTTTTTAACGGATCCACAGACGCAAATAGTTTTCACCTAAGTTTAATAAAAACCTAAGTAGTCAACTTAAATTTTCCCACAGGTTCCCACAGAAGACCAGCTTCATAGCTACCCTAAGCTATGACAATAAAGCTGAGTGGCAACCAATTTGGTTCATAATAATGTTAATATGCCAACATATCATAAGATTATTATTTGTTTTTCATATATTTCTTTTTGTATATGTTTGTATTATGTTTAAGATTTGTGTTCCAAATAAAAGTGTTTTCTTTCTTTCTTTCTTTCTAAATTTCTTATCAAGATTTATTCGAAATCCTTTATGGTATCGCTTGAAAATAATTTTGTTCATTTAAACGCTCACTAGAGGAACTATTTATTCTAAACATCATTGTACGTTCTTTTTGTAAATATTTATATTATAAGCACAGACCAATACAAACAGACATATTCATGTAAATTTTACTCAAGTTTTTGGCATTACATAATTATTTCCATTATGACTCCTACTCTCTATTCAACCTATCGCAGTCCACTGCTGGATAAAGGCCTCCCCCATACTATAAAGCTTTGAATCTCAATCAACATTGAGTATCATCATCATCAGCTCATTAAACGTTCCTACCGAGGGCACGAGCCTGCCCGTATAGAGTGATTAGCCTTAGTCGTCCACGCGGGCCCAGTGCGGATTGGACGATTTACACACAACCTTCGAATCTCTTCGCAGTGTGCATGAAGGTTTCCTCACGATGTTTCCTTCACCGTATGAGCGTCAGATAACGTACATATATTTTCGAAATTCGAAGTACATTGGTACGTGTCGGGATTTGAACCTGAGCCCTCCCGGTAGGAAGGCGACAGTCCACACCACTGAGCCTCCAACGCTCTTATGATGCTTACGCTATGATGATGATGATGATGTCTGGAGGGTGCAGGTTCAAACTGCCACGAAATGTCTTTTGATATTTTCAAAATTACGGTGACGGAAAACATCGCGAGGAAACCAACGCACGCCTGCGATGAAATTCAGAGGCTCAGAAATCAGCCAATTCTCACCAACGGCGGATCCAGGAGGAGAGTCATGACCCCCCTGAGCTATTTTTAAGTACTATACTAACGTACATAAACAAAATACCTTATAAGTTCTTAACTTGTCTACTACTATGTGACCCGCTCCTGGCGCCAAACCTGGATCCGCCCTTGATCCTCACTGGGTCCGCGTGGACAACTAAGGCTCCCTATACGGGTAAGCTCGTGCCCCTACGACGGGGACGAATAAATGAGCTGATGATGATGAATTGAAATATATACTCGATATGATGGCCTGAGTTATTTAAATGGTTAAGTGTTTTTTTACAGTCGTTTAACGACTCACGTATATTGAGCTCAATATTTTATTTTTTTTTGTTTCTATGGCCATTTTTACTGCTTTAGAAGTTGATACTAAACATAAAAGTTGAAAGTGGGTCGTAAAATGGAAGATATGTATGTGCGTTATACTTAGCATTTTAGTGCCCAAACCAGCCCAAAACTTAAACATTAAAAAAAATATTTTAATTATTTTCGATTAAAGAGAGTTACTCAAATAATGTTATTTAAAAATAACATTTTTATGCGAATAAATGCATTAATTTAGCAGTCATTTGAATATTTTAACTATTTTTAGGAACATATCGAAAAAGCCCATATTCGGTCATCTATTATTGCACTAAAGGGCTTTTCAATGTTTTGAACTAGTACCTTTCAATTTCTATTAAAATTACTTAAAGATTTTTTAGGTATTTTAAAATAACAGTTTTGTTTTTTGGATAAGTTTTGGGTTTTGGAAAGAGCTAAATTTGAGATCAATTTGTGACGTAAATTAGTTCTATTTCTGACTAATAACTTCCTATATTATTTCGCAGCATAGAGCGCCAACAGCTCAGATACATTACTTATTGATACAAATAATTATTATATTATGTAACAGTTATTATGAAGAATAATTTCATAGCATTTTCTATGACGGGTGTTTATTGATTTTAACTTACAAAGAAACCACTTTTTTTAACGGGTCTTAAAATCATTACTTTGTTTTTATCTCCAACTCACTACTAGAAAAAAAAAACAAATACTCATTTATTTCAAACCGTAATAAAGCAAAACTTCATTCCTAGAAATTTTGCCAAAATCCTTGCCAAAAAGTATGGATTTCTGTAGGAAAATTCGTACAACGTAAATAAAACAACATGGCTTGCGTGGAAGTTTCGTAAAAACCGGTATCGCGTTTCGCAACGTAATAAAAACAGAATATAAAATGCGGTGAGCAAACAGCTTTGTGATGGGAGTGCAAAAACTATTGAGCTAAACCTACCATCAACGTGGAAAGAAAATATAATCAGAATAAAAATATACTTAAACTGGAACTAGTTTTTTGAGCTGTCTTATATTGCTGCTTGCAGAAATTGGGAATGATTTTTGGTATGGAAATTAATCATTAAAAGATTCTGTGGAGGGAAACGATCTATCTACCCATACGTATACTGTGTAGAAAGGCCTGTGCCCTGCAGTGGTCCGTTATTGAATATAGGCTGATGATGATTCTTGCAATGGATTAACCAAACTGAGAGAAATTGGACAAAATTAGCTATTTTTACTATGCGCTCTTCTTGTGTGTATCCAAGACCCGGAGCAAGCAAGAATAAAAATTCAACATTCCAACCACTTTACCAGATATATCATAATCATCGTCTTCAACAGCAGCACCGAAGGCAACGAGCCTACCCGTAACGGGTGTATAGGCCCGTCCACGCGAGCCCAGCCCATTGACCGATTTCACGCATACCTTTGAATCTCCTAGCAGGCGTACGCAGTTTCCCTCACGATGTTTTCCTTCACGATGTATAGTTGAAACCGCTTAGTAGATTAAATTGGGATGCGTGACCTCTTACCTAAAGAAACGAGCCGCATAAAACCTATATACTATATATACGCAAGAAGCTTTCGAGAAAATTCGCTTCGTAGAATCCCATAATAGATATTGTATGGTTTTTATTTTTATATCTCATAAACTATTGCTTTCAGATGACCGTGACTGTAATGTTATCTATTGCGTTCGATAGCAATTTGTTTTAAAGGCTTTTTATAATTTTGTAAATAAATGAAAACTCGATAATTGAATCACCGTCATATTTTTTAATCACATAATTTATTTTTCTGGATGAAGTATTAATATATTTATTGCCAGTTTGATGCTGTTTCTCTGATAAAATACCTTATTATTTTTATTTGTATATTGCAAATAAAACACTATAGGTAAGCAAAGAGCAAATGAACTATTTACTTAAGTAATAAAATAACAAAATGTAGTATATTTTTCAACGAATAACCTTATAGTTGCATTTACTTATCTACGGGAGTGTTATTTATTTTTTGGATTATATATCTTAATGGCCTTTTTCCAGTAAATTTTACTTTTATAACTGCTAGAGAATTAATGTACGAGCGTCAGTGGCACATTGGTGTGGACTGTCACTTTCCGATCTGGAGGGTGCTGGTTCAAATTATTCATCTTTCTGTTGTTCTCTTTCGTTTATTTGTTATGTTTATATGCAATGTAATTTGTGGCCAATAAATGTTTACTTTCTTTCAAATCCCGCCACGGACCATTGTTTATTCGAATATTCGAAATTATATGTACGTTTATCAGAAGCTCTTATGGTGAAGGAGAAACATCGTGAGGAAATCTGCGCACGCCTGCGAAGAGATTCAATGGTTGTTAGTAGTCGACCAATCCGCACTGGACCCGCGTGGACGACTAAGGCATATATACCCTTTACGGGTAAGCTCGTTCCCCAAGGTAGAGACGTGTTAAGCTGATGATGATGATGGAGAATTAATGTACAATGAATACTGAAGTGTACCCGTATCTGTTGTTAACAAACTGTGGATAAAATGCCAAGGAACACAACCCATTATGTAAGTAGTAGTTAATTGCATTAGCTATCGTATAATTAAAACAAAATGAACCCTTATGTACAACCTTATTCAATTATTATTTTAGGATGTTGCCAAGGACTGTATGACGCCCGAGAGAGCAAACAATCAAGTTCGTTCACATAAAAGATACGCTCCAGAAATTTGCTTTCCGCACCAAAAATAATATTTTAGTTGTACGTTGTTTATTTTCTTAACAAACGGCTACTTGGAAGTTTAATTCTGTGTGTACTTTTATTACTTTAATTCTATTCATATCCATTTATTTCTTGCTCTATGTGATTTACAACATAAATATCCACTGACATTCACACAGCGCCATGTAGCCCAAAGTTAAGCGTGAAGCCTGTATTATGGGTACTAAACAACGGATAAACATACATATATACATTTTTTTTGTAAATACATACACATTATACATAGAAAAACCCAGACCATTACAAACAGACATGTTCAGTACACAAATGTTTGTATTGAACGGGGATCGAACCCGAACCCTTGGTGTTGCGGTCGACCTCTCAACCGCAACACCAAATAGGTCGTCGTATAAAACATACAACATAGGTATAAAGAATACACATGATCCCTGAAACAGCACTGCTATATATTCATGTAATTATTTTTAAAATCTAATACTTATTGATTACATGGGTAGGTTTCCAAATAAACAAATGACCTTAATCAGATCATCCGATCATCTTGTCGGTGGACGTCCTACGCTGCGCTTTCCGGTACGTGGTTTCCACTCAAGAACCTTTCTGTCCCAACAACCGTCGGTTCTCCGGACTATAGGCCCATTGCCATTTTAGCTTGGCGACCCGGCTTCATCAACACTAATTACATACGTTAATTTAGCCTGATCTACAATGCTCAGTTAGATAAAGGCATAATACTCTATACCAAAAGCAAATCCAAGTTATAGGTTCCGAGCAGCGCCCACACATCGACGACCAATTTGGTGTAATGGTTGACGACGACTATACCAAGAGTTCTGGGCTCGATCTCCGGGTAATAAAAAACATTGTGTACATGAACATGTGTGTTGGCAATGGTCTGGGTGTTTTCTTTATATAATATGTATGTATTAACAAAAAAATATACAAGTATGTTAATGCGTTGTTCAATACCAATATTACAGGAAATTCTTAATTTGGGACTAGCTGGTGTTGTGTGAATGTCAGTGGAATTTATTTATACAGCGATACTTGCCTTTCAGGAAATGCAACACGCAAATGCGTCAAAGTACGTATCGACATTCAGGAGAGCATTTAGGTTGGAGTGTGTCGTGAAGATATATTATTATCAATTTCATGTGAACGTTGATTTGATATTGAGCACTGTCTCACCAAACTACCGCTAACTCTACGTAATTTAGCAAGTTGTAATACGAAATTTAGAACGAGTATTATTCGTAGCATGATTATCATAACATACTTAATTTTTTTTCTTTCAATTGCTTTATTTTTAAATGTTTTCTTTACTAGCTATGGGTACATATGTTTTTTAATACAAAATGTATTTAGAGGTGGAGGGTTGATAACTTGTTATACAGGATCCGTCCTAGTGCAGGTGTTAACCTACCATAAAATTAACTGTCATCAAATTGTTAACGTGTAACCTTCTTTGTATGTGGTAAGGAATAAATGATTATACTTCATGGGGAAATCTATCTTATCTAATCTTATTTACTTTCTTTAAATATAATGAAAGTGGTGTTTTCACATTACAATATTTGAAAAGTGCAAGGAGAAAACAGATTCATTGTCTAAGTAATAAAATTACTTGTTTTCAAATAACGTTTAATAGTTTTCTAGATTATTAGATCGTATTTTCTGTTATAATATATCTATAAGAATTTATTAGTGGTTGACGTGTACATTTTAATTTATTTTAATTGATGTACAATGGTTTATGATAATAATAAATATCCACTGACAATTACACAGCGCCCACTACCCCAAGTTAAGCGTGAGTCTTTTATTACGGGTACTTAATAACTGATAAACATACTTATATTTTTTTGAGAATACATACATTTTGTACATTGAAAACACCCAGACCAATACAAACAAGGAGTCGTGTGCTCGTTTCCATCATTTCAAGAGATGGCATACAGGCTGTATGATACAGCCCAATCTTCCCATAATTATTTTTGATGGAATGTTCACTGTTGGCCGCAAATGAGACTCGGAATGAGTCCTAGTCCTGCAGTAGGACGCGATAGGTACATTAACTGATTGTTTAATATAACACAAAAAATCTGAAATTTGAAAAAGTTTGTTTGTGATAACGTTGTCACAAACAAACTTTTTTCACGCCATTCCGTCGCCACGTCGTATCCATTATAAACATGAAATATAATGACAAAGTAACCCTACATTACTTAGACAAACATGCGGACATTACATCTCAACCGGCCAAATGGATGCAAACTTTACCTAATGGTGACCACATTCGTCCATCCCGGATATTATTCCGAGACCCTCGGGGTATGGTGTAATTATAAGTGTAGGAAAGGGAGATATATGAGTTGGGATTTCCTTGGCGGTGTTGTATCATGGCATTAATGGGGAGAGGTTTGACGTAACAACTTGAACGAAAGGTATTTGCTTGTTAAAAGTTTCGGCCTAGAGTTTGGTGACGTTGTTATAGACTTTTGTTGGTTGGTTAGCCACTAGAATGATTTAGTTGGCATTGTGATGTTAAGTGGATCCCAAGAAATCTGAAACTTTCTTCATGAAATTTATTATAACGAATCCTTTGTATATATATTCAAATAAGTAAAATGTGTTTGAGAGAAAATCTAGCACAGTCATGATATAGTTTTTTTTATACAATTTCTAAAGTATTTCATGGATAAAATTTTGGAACTAAAAATTTTGTTGGTTTTTAGCATGAACACTATGAATGAAAAAGGTGTACTTAACTTACATTCACCAAAAGTGGAAAAGGCTGGGATTCTTTACCTGAAAATTAAAATGAAAATACATTAAAATTGGAATTATAATTGATAACGATGTAGTAGACTCGATACTAAGTCAGCTAGCATAGTGGAACCACCGAGTTCATTTGTGTTTCGGGATGGGGGCTTTATAGCTAGTGAAATTACCGGTATAAGAGACATTACATCTGTCTCGGTTGACGGGTGCAGTGCGGCATTGATGGAGGATAATAACTGTCTTTCAGTGGCTAGTCACCTTCAATGCTGGCTTGTCATATCACTTACCATCAGGTGAGCGTCCTGACCGTCACTTCGTGACTTAAAAGTAAAGATTGATTGAGATTTCAGACATAGTAATTTCTGATATAAAAAAAGATATAAAAAATTACGTAGTACACATACGAGCACACATCATTATCATCAGCAGCATAAAGCGTTCACTGCAGTACAGGCCCCGTTCAACAAAAATATGGAAAGAAATACAATAAACTTCCATAGAGATTATAAAATAATACGGACAGACTGTTTTTGTATACAAAAAGTGTCCCCGAAATGGCTGCTGTTGTATACATATGATGTAATTATACATATTTTGTTTACTGTTTTAAAACTAAGAATTGTTCATTTACATATGATACGTAATTTCTGGATTGTTTTTATTTTGTTCACTACGGGTTTTGCACAATTTCACAACACATGATATTTTTCCTTACATAATTTATGGCTCTGTTGACAGATGCGCGGCAAATGTCTTCATAATTTTGGTTTTCCAAACAAAAACTTGTCGAATTTGGACATTTTGATGTAGAGAATTCGTCTGAATTTTTCATACGTCCATGATACGAACAAATAATATTGCTTATTACAACCAGAAAACATTATCTACATAAAGTATTATTCACCTCACATAGTCCGAGATATCTGTTTGTTATTTAAAAAGGACAGTCAAAGGCCTTCTCCGGAAATAAACCTGACATCACAGGAAGATAGGCCTGTGATAGATTGAGACAGTTATGACATGTAAAGCTAACATAAACAAGAAACAGCATTAACTGGAATCTTTTACCATGTGATATTTGGCATGTAAATGTTGTAATAATTATTCAGTGACTTTGAAGTGACGTAAAAGAAAACAAGTCGAAATATTTATTATGATTCGACTAAATTAAACAGTTTGTTTTATTTAATGCGAGCAAATCGTGAAGGTTTAAGAAAATACCATAGATTTTTTTTATGTTATAAGTGAACAGGATGGTCTGGTCGTTCACCTAATGGTAAGTGATACGCCAGACCATGACAGAGCAGCATTAAAGGAAACCAACAACTGATAGGCAGTTATTAATCTCCATCAATGTCGCAACAACATGTCGTAACAAACAGTTAATTTGATGGCGAGCGGTAACTGTCACCTGGTATTTATGGCATGATGAACAGCCACATTATCCGCCAGCTTTCAAGTTGTTTGATCTACAGTACAGCAGAAAAAGTTCGGCTAAGATGACCATTATAATAGGTGTATCTCATGTAAGTCAATAACAAAATTGTTTGACTTCTCCTATGATGAGTTACAAGTCAAACCATTTTGTTATTACGACACAATTTAATACATTATATTTGGTCGACCCTACTTAAAAGCTATACGACTAAATATAAGGGTCAACACTCGCAAAACATTAAGCGACCCGGCAGTCCCTTATAAGTTCTTAACATAATTCGAAGTCGGGGTCGCTCATATAATACGCGCAGGGGTGGAGCTAGGTTGAGCCCTTTGACAGCTTTAAGAAAAACACATGCAATAATCGATCTATATGAGTTTTCAAGCAAATAGCCTGTAATATTTCACTGTTACGCTTAGCCCTTCCCGCACAGCACGATTATGAAGTGATTGAACCGTAGCTTATGCGGAATCTATGTGGATTGACGCATTACCATACTTTATTTAGTAGAAATACTATCTTGAAAGATGAAGTAGTTAGAATGGAATCAACTTAGTAGGTTTCTATTGATTCGACTAATACAACTAGATGGTAGGCTGGAAACTAAGTCGTTGACATTAACAGTGACAGATGTCGTCTCGTTAAATAGTTGTTAGCTTTTTAAGTTCTTATAGTTAAGGTATTAGTTTTGAGCATTGCTAATTTTGTTTTAACTTAGTTATAGGTGATGACAAGTTGAAGTGGCAGTGGGCTGGTCACGTATGTCGTAGAACCGATGGCCGTTGGAGCAGACGAGTTCTGGAGTGGAGACCGCGTCTTGGCAAGCGTAGCGTAGGACGCCCTCCGGCCCGATGGACCGACGACTTGCAGAAGGTCGCTGGTGGGAGCTGGATGAGAAAAGCGGAGGACCGGGATATCTGGCTCAAAATGGGGAGATCTATGTCCAGCAGTGGACTGCGATAGGTTGAAGAGAGAGTTGATGACAATTTTTTTCTGCTATAATAGAACATTGGTATAATAATGACTTCGTTAATATTCAAACTCACAGAGGTTTCCTAATTTTATTCTAAAAACACATTAATTGACTTTTTCAAAAACGCTTCATACAAATGGCTATTTAATCAACGTCATGCCTTAGTAGTTATTAAGCATAATTTATGAAATTTGTAACGTTGTAAATGTTGCGTATATCAAAATAGTTTTAAAGCAAAAGTTGCCATATTGTTTGGTTTAATTTTTGGCTATTAATGTACTTGAAAATTGTATTGCCCACCTAACATGAAGACTAATAAAACATAAGTTTTCGAGTTGAGAGTTAACACATCGTTACATTTTAACCCAGATTTGTAATAATATGAAATAGTTCTTACGATTCCAGGAGCCAATCATCTTACCTATTGTGTCATGTCTAAAATTTTCTGAATTTATTGACAAGCCTAAACTACCAACAAACAATGTTTTTTTCCTGTTACATAATAAGCAGCTTCTATAAGTTATCTGATGACTTAACTTACCAAAGGATAACTGCAAATAATCTCAATTATGTCCCAATCTCACAAAACTGACTACGTAGCTGTTCATATATTTTTATGTATGCCATACGCGACACAATGGTTATGATCCCAAAACTATTATTAAGGTTACCTTACCGTTTTCTTTGTTTAACATAGAGCCATATAAAAGTGGAATAGAGTTATTGTTCAGATGAACATAGAAAAACAAGTCTCTATATACTCAACGGAGCAATAAATAAGCCTGTAACGAACTGTAGGCATTTCGTACAAAGCGTAGCTGAGGCCAAATTTTGACGACAACTATCATTATCATTTCAGCCTTATATTATGTCCACTGCTAAACGAAGGCCTCCCATAATGATTTCCACGTGGGCCGATCCCTAGCAGTTGACATGCATCTGCTACCCGCCACCCTAATCAGGGCGACAACTATATGTACTCTTAATATGCTCGTTAAGTTAATTTGTATTTATGACTGTGTTCAAGAATAGTTATACACTCTATAAGAGTAATACACAACATTTTAAGTCGGTTGAAAACCTTTTTTAAAAACGTAATTACACGCTTTTATACTAACGAAACGATTCTTCTCTCTTTGTTGCAACACTCCAAACCTGAAGTAGATCCATTGCTATGATAAAACTAACATTACTGTATTTATTTGAATAAATATT
Organism: Leucinodes orbonalis; assembly: GCA_019425675.1. Classification (NCBI taxonomy): domain Eukaryota; kingdom Metazoa; phylum Arthropoda; class Insecta; order Lepidoptera; family Crambidae; genus Leucinodes; species Leucinodes orbonalis. Next base: position 15,660 of record PQWD01007494.1, read on the forward strand.
TTTAAGTTTGCGTTCGATAATTTAATCAAAGATAAAAGGCAGCGGTAAAATCCTATTTATATATCATCTCATTAAAATTTTCAAGACCAATTTCTAAAGAAACACTTGTCAAAAAGCTTCTATTAGCAAAATTACTTTTGGTAAACACCAATTCTAAAACAATAGAACACACTTAGCAAGGGTCTGATGAGGAATTAGGGGAGATTTAATTAAGTGCAGGAAAAGTAGTGTCTCAAAAAGGGAATTCGTCCGTGTTCATTGTCCACGTTGAGTAACAATCGTGTGGAATTTGATAGGTTTCTTTTATCATCGTTAATTAAGACGTTGTGTTAGCAAATTAGAATGGTTTATTGATTAAGTAATATCTAATGGCAATGTCAATGGAGGAGATAAGGAAATACGTCTTATTATCACCAATGAGATTGTTTACCAAAACTATATACAAGATTGAATCTCACAAAATAAATCCTTGACGCAGTAACAGACATTCTAAAATGTTGTTTCTAAATTGTAATAATCACAATAATAAACGTAAAGTAGGTAATTTAAAGGTTTTAAATTTATATAAGATTAAACTATTCAAAGAAATGTGTTTGCTGAAGAGAAACCTAACTCACTGCTGTAATAAAGGCACCATCAACAATTTTCAATGTGGCGGCTTTGGACATTGCGTATTTGTTAGTAGCACGGGCCTCATTCCCTAGTCCGTTCATAGATACACCATAAACGAAATAAAACTAAGAAAATAAATAAAGAAACAAATAACACAAATAGTAATACCGCAAAATCCTCATTAAGGCACGCATGCGCACATATTGGATACAACAAACCCACCACTCCACCTTTTAATATCTGCATAGAAACAACTTAAAGGTAGCACACGATCTATTCAGTACTGGCAATAAAAGACAAAGATTCCAGTGCGCAGCAAAGAAAAAAGCAAACTTGGATGCTGAAGATTAAGAATTTCCCCCTACAATTTCGCGAGGAGGAGATATTGCGCTGCTACGCAGTGTGATAGGTGTCGTGCTTCGGGCCACATTTAGAAACATGCCTCAGGATTTTTCGTGCGGCATTTCGCTAAAACATTTTCTGGTAGTACATAAATTGCAACTCTAGAATTTAAACTTCTTGAAATAACACCCTGAAGTCACTGGCGTAGATGCTAAATTCGCGATTCAACGTTGTCGAATAAGCATTTATTGCAGTTTGTATATACTAGCAACATTATCTATCCTAATATGCGGTTAGTTTGACTCCATTGATATGCGGTGTGAGTTTGAACGGATACGGTTTGAAATCGGAAGGTAATTGTTTCCAAAGGATTCTCTCTCGAGAATTAATGGGTTCAGTTCAGTCGTTATGTCAAGCGTTCGTTTTTGTTTTGCCTTTTGGTTTTGTTGTGACTCGATAGTTCTCCGTCGGTGCATTCATTACGAGAAAACTTTTAATGAAGAAGGTTTATGCTGTGTAATATTTTTTGAAATCTCGCTGTATTCTTTATTCTCGTTTATACCTTGTTTCTTGTCCTGGATCTTAGTATTATTTCATTCATTGTTTTTTTCTGAACTTTTCATTTCGTATATCATTGTTGTAGGCTGAAATATTCAAAATAATTTTAAGTTTGAAGACTTGACTTTATATCCTTAAACTTACACTACGTCATTTAGCTTTAAGCTAAAGCTTATGAGAACAATACAACCTTTTTTATTTTAATATTATGTAGGCATATATAAATACATATATTGGTCAGACTTGCTCGCAATTGAAACATCCAAAAGGTATAAAGTGGGTTTCTCTACCTTTTCAATCGTAATGAAAATCATAAAGTAGTGATGGTATAAAACGACAAGCCTTTTTTCTACATACTGATTATTTATCAGAAATAATGGATCGAGTTAAACATCTGGAAAAAATATATGCAAATATTTTGTTTAGTAAACATAATTGTTTCTTAAAATATTTTATTTACACAAAGAGTAAACACTGAGAGAATATCTTCTGATTTAAAAAAATGGTTTTTATTTTACAGATCATTAAATTTCAATTTGTTCAAAATACATTAATGGCATTTGTTAAGCTGATGCTAAAATATTTATCATTTTTCTATATTTAAGGGTAAATAAGAACAGCCATAATAATAACAAGAGCCCATAATAACGACCCACAAATAAGGTTCATAATCGCGCAAAACTGTTATAACCGAATGTATATTATACGAAGAAAATTGCCGATTCATTTGCTTTCCATATTCACCTGCACGAGAAGGGTGTACATGAAAACATTTTCCTCAACCAAAAGTATACCCTTTTGAATGAAAATTGCCCAACAATTACTTGTTATCCACATAACGGTATAGAATAAATATTTCAGTAATAAAATTATAATAACAAAACATGCCACAGACATTATGCAGTAAATACATATTAGGTATGGACACATTTGTAATCAGGCCCACAGGTCCGAAGGTCCCTCAAGGTCAGTCGTGACCGTTAAGGCAGTTATACACTATTTCCTGTGCGTATTTTGTTGTAATCTCAAATGTTGAAATGTACTCATCTTGTACAATAGGCTAACGCCTAATCAATATCTTAAACTTTTTTTAATGTTATAAGTGAACAGGACGGTCAGGACGCTCACCTGATGGTAAGTGATATGCCTGACCATGACAGAGCGGCATTGATAGAGGCCAACAACTGTTATAAAGTTATTATCCTCCATCAATGCCGCTCTGCGCCCGTCACATGATACAACAGATGTTAGGTTTCTTATACCTGGTAATTTCACTAGCTACAGTGCCCTCAACCTGAAACACAAAAGTGCATAACACTCCTCACGGGACGATATCTGGCACTGCGGTGGTACCTACCTAGACGACTCAGTACCGAATCTACTACATAGTACAACCACCTTGTACAATATGTAGTAATTTGATTGACCGGATCAGATTTATAATATAAATTTAATGAAAAATATACAACATAAATATTTTATTATCGTTGAGTAGTAAAGAAACATATTTATTTAGAATTAGAAATAATATAAATAATAAATAATAAATAAATATATATCATTGACACTGACACAGCGCCATCTAGCCCCAAGTTAAGCGTGAAGCCTGTTTTATGGGTACTAAACAACGGATAAATATACTTAAATATATTTTTTTTTCGTAAATACATACATATCATACATAGAAAACACCCAGACCATTACAAACAGACATGTTCATGCACACAAATGTTTGTACTGCCCGGGGATCGAACCCGGAACCCTTGGTGTTGCAGCCGACCTCAACCGCTACACCAAATGGGTCGTCAAATATAAAATGCATGTATACAAATATCACAGTCATACCGTTAAGATTGTGCAGGGATTCACAAAAAACACTATTTCTCGCCGGTTTTCTACCTAGTCATGGAAATACTTCCTACCAAAGCATGGATCTCCTACAAATAATTATTTCACCTACCATTTGAATAGTATCTTGTCCTGCGTGATCGCAACAGAACATGCTACGCTCAATAATAAGCATCTTTTATAATTAATGGCCGGGTGTCATCGTAAGCTAAAGCCTTTTTGTTTAGGCCCACATGCTTGGTTATAAGTACACAAGCAGACAAAAATAGCACTTTTTGTCATAGTAATAGGGCTCTGTTTCTATTATTAAACCATGGGAAACACGGTGATCAAGTCGATGATCGATGACTTGATTCTGATAAATTGCCTGCAGAACGGGTACATTGTGTAGGTACGATATACTTGACATGATGCGAGAGTACATTTTCATTGGATTGATGATGCGTTTAAAGTACTTACCGCAGCTGGAAAAAAACTGTATGAAGCCAATTTCTTTGTTGCAGTTGGAAATCAAAGCAGATATATCGTAGTTATGTTTCCCCACTGTAATATTAAACTTTCTCTATTCGAATGAAAACGTAATTAAGACGCTCTCTTAGTCAAAATTATGAACGTTTACGCTATGAGAATTAACTTTTAATTTGGCAGGCAGGACTGAATGCTCAACGTACTCTTCGAAGCATGGAATCATTCAGACTATCAGGTGACTTCACCGGCAATGACTTACCCTTTACCCTTATTTATCTTTTAAAACTAATGTTTTATAATGACAATATCGCAAAAACGTGTCTGTTTGTGCTGCTCATAGAATATTAAAAGTTCGTACTGTCTCTGGCTTCTCATAATCTCCGGATAAATTATCATAACTTGGTCCTTAAGCCATCAGACTACAAAGTACCTATTTAAAAGCTTTACAACCGATCTATAAAAATGGTTCCTAATTAAAGCTTAGTAGATTTACTATATATTATTTGTTAGAAAATTTGTATCTTACTAACTTGTTATGGGCGCCTGAGTCCGAAATAAACAAATTGAATTGAATTAAGCCACTGAGACTTTAACAAAAGATTAACTGCGAGGGTGGAAGAATCAATTGAGATTTTACACCCATTTATATACCACCCACCCACAACAATCTTGTATAATATTGATGTCATTAGGTTTAATAGCATCCTAATTTATTTATTATTTTTCGTATTATTATTGTAAGGTATATAAAATGAGTATTTATTATTTAATTTGAAGAAAATAATGGAATTATGATATGTGATTTCATGTTAACAAACAATTTATGAAAAAGTAATTACTTATGTATACTTTCCAATAGAACACTAAGTTTACCAACAAAAAATAAAATAAATAGATGACGATAAATGTTGTAAATAATGTATGAAATATAACAATTAACTACAAATTAACTATACATACATAACGTTTCCACATCACCTATGAGCGAGTGATAAAGAAAACACCATGATTTACCGTTAACTAAATTCAATAGCGTTAGCCTTTTCTCCCTTTGGTGTTGTGAAGTCGATTACCCTAATGAGACAATCAACCAATTACTCCCACGTAAAGACTGATGGCGGTATAATGTATTTAGGGCTATCTTTATAACAAAACGTAGGAGGGAAGTCTTAACCCAATTAATGATAATTGACTTAATAATATCAATCAATTACTACAACTTACTAGGTAGTACGCTCGGTGCTGAGTCGTTTTTGGTAGGTACCACTGTAGTGCCAGATATCGTCCCGTGAAACAGGAGTGTTATGCACTTTTGTGTTTTGAGGTGAGGGCACTGTAGCTAGTAAAATAACCGGGTAAAAGACCTAATATCTGTTGTCTCGGGTGACCGGCGCAGTGCTGCATTGATGGAGAATTATGACTGGTATCGATTGTTGGTCTTCTTCAATGTCGCTCTGTCAGGGTCAGGCATATCACTTGAAATCAGGTGAGCATCCTGATCGTCCTGAACACCTTGTATAATAAAAACAAAAATGCCACGCAATTCTAATGATACGCTCAATTGATCTGAAATAACGATGTAGTCTTTGTTAATCCTCAATCTCGGTATTTTAATCATTGATATATTCATAGCCTAGGTAAAAAACTACAGAATGACCGTTAGGGAGCCAAATAACACACAAACACTACGCCAAGTTAGCACATCAGATGTCATTCAGTTCGTGACATTTGAATGTCGTAGCCATCGGTGGCTCAATGATGTGGACTGTCGCCCTCCTACCGGGAGGGCCGAGGTTCAAATCCCGCTACGTACCAATGTGTTTTGGAATTTTCGAAAAACATATGTACGTTATCCGACGCTCTTATGGTAAAGAAAAACATCGTGAGGAAACCTGCGCACGCCTGCGAAGAGATTCAAAGATTCCAACCCGCACTGTATTCTATGTATTATATATAGAAATAATATGCATTAATTTACAAAAGAAAGTAGGTTTATCCATTGTGTCTTACTATTGTCTAGTAGATGCTTAGTTTGGGGCTAGATGTAAATGACTAATATTCATATTTACGAGTATAAATACGTTTTTCAAACGTTTATTGAGTAGTGTAGACGCGCCCTTTTAGTTTGTTTGTTCGGGTATTTTGCCTCTAATATTATAAGGGGACGTATTCATTTTGTCCCCGACCCGTTGTTTTGCGCTACAATTTCGTGGGTTATTTTGTTTCAATAAAGGGAATGTTGCTTCCAACATTATTGGGCACAGTTGTTACAGTGAGCTCGCAGAATGCTGTAACTAGCGCGGATATTATCTCGTGTCTCGTTAAGTTAAAGTTCAGATACTCAGATTAAGAAATGTCACGCTGAAATTACTTGAGGGTGACTTTTTATGTGTTCCTTTGTATTTAGTAGGAATTGATATACTGTCTTATATCTATTAATTATTTCGTTTACTTCGTTACTTAGCATATACAGGGTGAATTTGGAATGATTGGCATCGATTCGACTTATACTCATATTATGGAATGTCTTATGCGATCCTAATAGTATAAAGATAATCATACAAGTCTAATAAAATGAATGCCAATATAAATAATATGGCATTGCATTGAGCAAGTCAAATGATATTAAGTCATTTTTTTACTGTAATGTATGTTATTTATATGTAGAGCGTTATGTAAAGCGTCGGTGGCTCAGTGGTGTGGACTGTCGCCTTCCTACCGGGAGGGCTGAGGTTCAAATCCCGACACGTACCAATGTATTTTCGAATATATGTACGTTATCCGACGCTCTTACGGTGAAGGAAAACATCGTGAGGAAACCTTCATGCACGCCTGCGAAGAGATTCGAAGGTTGTGTGTGAAGTCGTCCAATCCGCACTGGGCCCGCGTGTACGACTAAGGCCTAATCACCCTATACGGGTAGGCTCGTGCCCCTCGGTGGGGACTTTTAATGAGCTGATGATGATGATGATGAATGTATGTTATTGATCAATCGAAAAGTGTTTGACATGATTTCTGGGTTTATAAATATTTGATTTTTGTGTCAACAGATTTGCTGAATATTAGCGAGAATACACTTTGAATTCATGAGTTTTGTCTTATTAAAAAATAAGTTTACCGATTTCTCCCTGTATACTTATTTTGCTCTCACGAAATTCACACAAAGGCTTTGTTCCACTCCGGTTTTCTGTGAGGTCATTTCTGCACTCGTATAGTGCATTTACTTGGATAGGTTTGAATGTTTCCTTTGTATAATTGCTATATTTTTTGTCTCAATACTTGTGATGATATTATTCAACATTGCAGAAACCTTATGCAATGCTTCAATATGAGTATGTTTTAAATCTAAGTTTTAAAATCTCTACAGCCTCATTATTAAATCTATTTGTAAAGATATGTATTAAATGTAAAGTCAGATTACGCAATAAATTAACTGCACACACCACAACTAAACTAAATTCATATTTTATTTTTATTCTAACATGGTTATGGGAATAGCCTTTTTTCCATAGTATAAGGTTTTATTTATAAGCGAATACGAACTTTCATGGATTCACATTAATCGCCTTTTAATCTGCGCTACCAGCATAATATGTGACTTAGAATATAACCTGGCTATAAGCATTTCTAAACACGTAAAAGGCGTAAATTTCCAAACACTTCACTTACTGTTCTCACTTAGTTTATCTTCGACTATTATTTTTGTACGTGAGACCTTGTGTTTAAGATAACTCCTGGTTATTTATTACTATTAGAACATTTTGCTGATAAAATAACTGCTTAATTATTTTTTATAAAGTTAGATGTTTGTTGGTGTCAACATTTATTTTGCTTTTTGTGTCATACCATCTCAATAGTCATAAAGTCTATTGCTAAACGAACGCTTGACTGAATGACTCCACGCAGACCAATCATTTGCAGTCAACATCCATCGGCTATTTTAACAAGAGGCGGCCTACGTTTGCTTTTTCGATTAGTGGACGCCACTTGATAATTTGATTCCATGTCGGATTGGATGTATTCTGTATAAACATATTACCAATTGATAAGTAGTTAATGGAATATTACTCGATCAATGCGCTTGATCTTTAAGTTGATAAGAACGAATTTATGACAGCTCTTATTTGACATATAAAGCGGTTCTTCGTAAGTTAACATAGAATCGAAAACAGTTTCCATTTAACATTGATCTCGAAGGAAAATCTTTGTTTAGTATTCAAAATACTCTTTCCTGGAGTTAACCTTATTGTGGAAGTATTTTCAGTGACAATGGAATACATTTTATAGTAGCCTAGTCTACATACTAACAAAGAACCAATTATTTAGCCTCTTGTTATCTTAGTAGCCTGTCTTGTAGTCAATGAAGAAAGGAATGTAGTTAACTTTATAGTCTCGACTGAGCAAAAGCTCTTCATTTCAACTCAGCTCTTCAGTTTAAGTGATAGCTATCGAAAGCTAACTATTAAGCTGTGAAACGACGATTGTATAAGTGGTTTGAGACCTAGTCTGCAACGTCCGTAGTTTGAAATTCGTGTCAATTTTTGGATTGAAAAGTTTCACCTGCTTATGTTACTTACTTTTTGAGTGTTTAAAATAATAAGAGTTCGGTATTTGATTTGAAAAAAATGAATGATGATTAGTAATTTGATGAAGTTTGTAAGATAAAGCTTTGTACAGACTTAAAAATAATCTTTGCAAATATAAAACACAGGAGTTTACTCTCGGCCACCAACCCGTATCTCAAACTTAATTCCTAGTTATAACCTACAATGCAAAGATCTCAATCTTTGTATTGTAGTAAGATAGCAAAATCTTTTGTGCCGTCACGCGATTCACACTAAAAGGCTTTTCATTCACTAGACCCAGCCTCCCGGTACCAACCCAAATACATCTCCAACAGGACCGGCCCTAACGGTAATTACTTGGTATATTTCACGACTGACCCTTTGGTATATGGTTAAATAAAAATTATAGTCTTTCATTTTAGTGTTGAACAGTGCGCGGTATTTTTCAGCATTTCAAATATTTCATATTAATTCAACTGATATATTAAACAGATTGTAAATGCAATCCCACAAAAGTATACGAAATTACTTATTTAATTGCGTATACTTTTGTGGGATTGCATGTGTCCTGCACATTTAGATAAATATAAGATACATTTAGATACATTCAACTAAACCAATTTGTATGATAACCGACCGTGAGTACCATGATTTTAATTAATTTAAAATTTAGTTAACATAAATAGTTATACTTAAGGATAAGATTAGAAATGATTTAATTCGTAAGAGAACTAAAGTTACCAAAATATAGCCCGCCGGAGCAAGTTGAAGTGGAAGTGGGCTGGTCACGTATGTCGCAGAACCGATGGCCGTTGGAGCAGACGAGTTCTGGAGTGGAGACCGCGTCTTGGCATGCGTAGCGTAGGACGCCCTCCGGCCCGATGGACCGACGACTTGCGAAAGGTCGCTGGTGGAAGCTGGACGAGAAAGGCGGAGGACCGGGATGTCTGGTGCAAAATGGGGTGACCTATGTCCAGCAGTGGACTGCAATAGGTTGAAGAGAGAAATAGTTATACTTAGGTTAAATCACAGTCAATAACCAGAAATACGATCAATATAAACATAGGCTATGGTCTAGCTAAAACAAAATGTAATTACATTTTATGCTTAGGAATATATCAAAAAGCTTTGTCAACTGAGTGCCAGAATTGTTTTCTTAATGTTTATCCAAAGATTCATATCACAGTAATGTACAAAGTCAGGCTAGTTTACAAACAGTGTTCTACGCCATCTATCATCTGTAATCTCGCGATTATCTTGCGTGAGTTTACGCTATATGTATATCAAGTTTGATAGATAATTATGTATGTGGATATATGCGTATACACGCATGTATACAATACATTTTCTAGAAAAACATTCAATTGGTATTATGTTAACTTGCACTTGTTCCTGAATCGGGGCAGTTATTATAAAGAGGTTTTCGATTATTAAATCCTCTACCAACATAAATTAAAGTTGTAAATTTTCAACTGGTATTATGTTAACTTGTACTTGGTCCTATATCGGGGCAGTTATTATAAAGAGGTTTTCGATTATTAAATCCTCTACCAACATAAATAAAAGTTGTAAATTTTATGTACAACTTTTATACCATGTTTTTTGGCAAATAAAGAAATATTCTATTCTATTGTAACACGTTTCTGAGTACCTACGAAGAATCTCAAAATAACTTATACTTTCTGCAATTTTTTTTTGCCTGAATTACATAAATATCTGTAAAGTTTTTTTTTAAATCTAGTAATATCCTAGATCATGATGAATATATCAAAATTACCTAATTAAACGCCGCATCATTATTTTTACCGAATCAAGCTATTTAAGTAAAATGCATAATCATAACATTTTTGTATCGTTAGAATATTTTTCCTTCTAATATCCATGTATGTTATATTGTAGGTACATAGATGTGTTACTACTCGTTAATAAATAAATATCTTATACTTATATAACTGTATTATTTTAGTTTCCTTATCCAACATAAGTTTTGATATATCTTACATTTAAGTTGGGCAGTTCATTCCGGTTTAACGTACATATAACATAAATACACATAATTTATTGCTAATGGTTTAAGTTTTACCTTAAAGTATATCTTAACTATGACTAAGTTAGTAACGTTTATTGTAAGTTGGTTACCTGATATATACGAGGTATATAACTAGGGACTAGGCAACACGTATAAGATAATAAATATTATATGTGTATTCAATTGAATGGGAAATATTTATTTTATATATTAGTTGGTTTTAGTTAGTTCTGGGGGGTTACCGCCACCTCTTAAAACAGTGTTACAATAATAATATTACGTCTTTTCTAGTACAAAAAAGCTGACGTATCATTATAACATTACTGTTTTAAAAGATTGCGGTAACCTCCCCAGGTTTATATTGCTGGAACTTTAATTTTTGCTTACAAGACCTTTTCTTAAGTAATGTAATATTTTTTTCAATACCATGTATTGGTATTTTACATTAATATCATTTATAACATAATGAAAATATGGATGGAAAAGAAAGAAGCAATTGTGTATAATTAACAATGATAAACTTTCTTAGCTAGTTTTAGTATACGAGAACTCTACACCTTCACTTTATTTTGAGTTCCGATGAGCTATCTTGTTGCAAATCTTTTATGTTTAGTTAAAAAGTGATTTTACTCACGAAATCTAAAAAAATATAAGGTTAGTTCATAGCCATTAAAGAAGCTTTATATATAAAGTCAATTTCAAATACAAATTATCGAAAAAATCCGAAAGCAGTCCAAAAAAGTGGAGCAAAAGTTTCCGCCAAAAAGGCGCCTGAACAAAACTTGTTCACTGTACAAGTTTTACTCAAAATCCAGTTGTGTAAAAACTGACTACAAACAAAAACATACTGGCACTTGAAAACTTTCCCTGTGCACTTCTGCCGAAACTTTTAGCAAGAGGTGCATTGAAATATTATTTACATTTCAATCCTTACATTCGAATACAATAACTCTGAAACTACAATAGGTGTATTTTGTATTAAAAAATTTGACGGAATGTTGTTATGGTCTTTCTTTTTATCTTTTCTTTTATTTTTATCACCAATTTTTTTATTGTTCATTTCATTTTATTTTTAAATCTTCCTTTTAGACAATCAGTCATGATTACTAGGTGGTAGACTCGATACTGAGTCGTCTATGTAAAGTGCACTACCTGATATTGTCCCATGAAACAGGAGCATTATGCACTTTTGTGTTTCGAGATGAGGGCACTGTAGCTAATGAAATAACCAGGTATAAGACCTAGCATATGTGGTGTCTGGTGTCGGGCGCAGTACGGCATTGATGGAGAAAAATAAGTGTTTATCAGTTGTTGGTCTCCTTCAATGCTGCTCTATCATGGTCAGGCGTATCACTTACCATTAGGTGAGCGTCCTGATCGTACTGTTCACTTAACGTAACACAAAAAGAAAATCTGCTGTCACCACACAGCCAATATTTATAATCCTTACATCTTAAATCTTTGAACGCCAATGACCTCTAAAGGCGACAGAAACAATAGATTTGGTATTGTGTTTTGATTCCTGGCGTACCTGTATTCCTGGCATATTCCTGGGGTTAACATACGTAAACGGAGATTACATACTATTCATAAAATCCACTCAGTCTTTTAGAAATTATTATCAGTTAATAAAAAAACCAGAAGCAGTTACTATTTGTTGTAGTTTAATGCGAAAACAAAAGGACATATATTCTTGTAATAAAATTTCATTCATTCATTAACTTCTTGCTAGCGGTACAAAAGAAATGTTTCGGTGCTTACGAACCGTTGTGGGGTGCATTTAGTTGGGTCTAAAGTGTACTATGGAGGCCGGCGACCGGTTAACTGGCCCTTTGAGCCTTCCCTTTCTAACTTTTAAGACGGTTTCTCCTCGAGCCTCAAAACAAAAGCAGGAAAAGTGTTAAATACGTACGCACTTTTGCGAAAATGCCTTTCTGTTCCGGGCTTTTAGTCGAGGCAAGGTTCATAGCTGGTTAATCATTAAGCTTAGCGAGAAGCAGAATTAGACGCCTTTGTTAATAGCAATGAAAGCCTGGTTCTTAGTATAGCCTTTGTACATTAAATGTCCTAAGAATAATGCTACACAATATTTTGTTAAAATAGGTTAGGCGTGGTTATTTATTCAAATAAAATGTGTCTGTTTTAATTTTAAAATAAAAATTATATTTCAATGTTAATATTTATACGGTAGGTACCAGGAGGGCTACTGCTATTTCTTAAAACAGTGTTACAATAATATTACTTCGTCTTTTCTGGTACAAAAATGCTGACGTATCATTATAACAATACTGTTTTAAGAGATTGCGGTTACCCCCATGAATCAAAATATTATGGAGTTAAATAAGCCAGCGCAGTAATAGTAGTATTTTTGTAATAATTTTTAAATCGCTATTCAACGTTGTTTTTTAATTAATGTCAAATGAATTTTATCATATTTCACACCACTCTGAGCTTGACTTACAGAAAAATATATTGAAAAAACGTGTCATTTCTACAAAACCATAACTTACGCGTGCCATATGTACCAAATATAAAAGTTGCCAAATAAACTTTCGTGAAAACTTATCTAATGCTTTTACTGATATAAGAGCCCATTACGGTTGTATTTTTACAGTTTACCAAGGACATAAATACGTAACACATTTAGTGTCGCTATAAATAACTGAAGACGTAGATGTTATCGAGATCCCTTGCGATGTTTACGATCTATCGATGTTTTTGTCATTAATTCATGTACAAACACAGCCTTGATTGAGTTAGTGAAACGCGATAAAACTTCTGCGGTTGCCGTAAACGTATAAAGAAGATAAGATACTGTTGTGCTCTATACGATTGACTTTTGTTTTTCTGTCTTGGCTTAGTACAAATGTGGTGAATTATGAGTACTAATGCGCGGCGAATATTTCGTAGACAAAAGGTTTTATTGTTATACTTTGATTAAATAATTAATATTATAATCGTTCTAGTAGACTGAATACTGAGAACAGATGTCGTCCCGTGAAAGTGCAGATTTTGTAAGATCTAACATCCGTCGTCTCGGGTGACAGGCGTAGGGCGGTGTTGACGAAGACCAGTCACTTTAAACAGTAACGAGTTTCCTTCAATACTGCTATGTCTTGATCAGGCATGTCAATTACCATCAGGTGTTCACTCACCAACCAGATAATTTTATGGCATAAAATAACTTATGTTTTTTTTGGAGAATGTTCACCTACTTTTTGTATTTTGGTATTTGATGTAGAATTTTATGATGCTTAAGGTCACCTGGGTAAGTCAAATTATTAATCAATTGAGCCGTTAGTTCATTTGCCTCCTATCGCATCAAACAAATTCGGGCGGTAGTTATTAGCAGAAAGCATTTCACTTTGGGCCCGTATTTATTTTATTTATTTTTTTATTTTTTCATAAGGTACATCAAGAATATAAACTAAATCATCCGTAATACAGCATAAGACATAATTTTTAAATTTATATCCAATTACAGATTGTACACAGCATTTTTAACAAATAATAGCAAACATGCAAAGATGAACGAGACAGCGAAAAATGATTGACATGAATTACACTTACACAATAGATTTTCTAAATGAACATAATGAGCAGTTAAAAATGTCAGTGTGAGAGCAATGATCATTATAGCATCGCATCATCCTTAGTAAAGGGGAATTTTGGCCACATTGTGTTGGTTCTGGCACACTAATAATAGAGATACGTACTGAGCGAATAGGTACCTTGATATCTATTTGGTTTACAAGTTCTTCGCAAAAGTGTCCATGAACGATTTTAATAAAATTGTTAAATCGGTATTTTGTCTTCTTTCTGGAGACGTCAGTGAGAATTTCTTAAGGCGGTCATTATATTCAGGCAATTTTCGCCTTAAGCCACATCTAGAACAGAGAACTCTCAAAAAGCGACGTTGGATTGATTCAATCCTATCTATGTGAAATACTCTCTCCATAGTAATCATGTATCACAGGAATACTTGTAGTGAGACGTTAGTTGGTTCTTTGACTGGGAATCCTGCTTAAAACTAGATATTTTTAGTTGGTGATTTCCTTTGCAGCTTTAAAACTGAAATAACTCAACGATAGAAGCTAGTAGCTAAGTATACAAAAGGGTTTACAAAATATTTTGTTGGTTAACGTATCTATCTAAATATATGAATAAAATCCACTGACATTCACACAGCGTCATTTCTCCCAAAGTAAGCGTGAATCTTGTAGTATAGGTACTAAATAACGGAAAAGCATACTTATATATTTTTTTAAATACATACATATCATACATAGAAAGCACCCAGATCGATACAAAAAGTTTGTACTGCCCGGGAATCGAACCCGGAACCCTTGGTGTAATAGCCACCGTCTCAACCAATTGGGTCGGCAAATTACACCCAATGGGTCGTCGTGAATATAATAACATATATATCTGAAATATAATACACTCGCTACACCCAGCCGGTGTTTTAAATCCACTCAAAATATCCAATTACAAGGGGCTTTAACTGAAAAATAAACAATCACAGAAGCGGAACTCCATTTCGCTAATTAGCCTCATCTCAAAACGATAACGTAATGCGACGCTTAATTCAAAAGTAAACAGATAATTTCTCGCCTTAAGTCTAACAAATGGACATAGATATAAGCGACGAACGGATTTAATACGCAATTAAGTTGAAGAGATACGAGCAACTCGTGTTTGGCGACAAACGTCGCTCGCGCAACAATGAGCAACGTTATTCGCTGGATAATAACCCCTGCGAAGCATTCGGCTTCGAAAAGTTGAACAGGCACATTTGTAGGGAAGTTTCACGTCTTACTACTTACTCATACAAATCTTGGCGAGTTTGATATTTGTTCATCCACAGTTGTTTGAAGTTAATGTTAAAGCTGTGATCTGATATCGTTGATATGATTTTAAGTATTTTGTTGTTTGCGTAGACTCATCCTGGAAAAAAAAATCTCTCACTCTCTCTCTTTCTTCATCCCGTCGCAGTTCACAGCTAGACAAAATTCTCCCCCATTTTGCGCCAGATATCCCGGTCCTCCGCTTTTCTAATCCAGCCTCCACCAGCGACCTTTCGCACGTCGTCGGTCCATCGGGCCGGAGAGCGGCCTACGCTTATCATATTTACACAAAATCATTTTTATTTTAATTATTGCTATCTCGCTTGTGATTGTATTGAAATTTTCAGTATTACAATTTCATTAATTTTAAGTTAAAGTAAATATGTAATAATCAAGTCTTCTGAGATTTGGGAGGAGGGCATTGTACCCGTATAGGGTTATTAGGTCTTAGTCGTCCACGCGGGCCCAGTGCGGATTGGACGACTTCACACACAATCTTCGAATCTCTTCGCAGGCGTGCATGAAGGTTTCTTCACGATGTTTTCCTTCACCGAAGAGCGTCGGATAACGTACATATATTTTCGAAAGTTCGAAAACACTGGTACGTGGCGGGATTTGAACTCAGCCCTCAGTAGGAAGGCGACAGTCCGCACCATTGAGCCACCGACGCTCCACGCTCCGAGGCAGCGTGAGTAGGAAATAATCGGTGATTATTAATTTTTGTGTAAATATTCAATTTATTTAAATGAATAACACTCGAAATTCATTATTATTATTTTTTATCATTTTGTACTTTATTACAAAACCGTCGAAAAAAAAATATGATAGGTGGCAACTGTCACCTATTAATAAGCTAAAAAATCTACAAGAAGTTGGTTTTGATGGGAAATTGCTTTTACTCAAATACACACTTGTATTTCATCCCTGCGTAATACCCATACTTAGTGATTGCAGGCATTTTGGCGAATGCACGAATAGCTATTACAATTTCAGCGTTGCATATACTAAAGTGCTCTTTATAACAGTCGTTAGTCTTTGTACTGGTTCGTTATTTAACATTAAGCTATTTGGAACTTTGTGTTCCAATGTTGTTATCACTCTATTTTACATTTATGTTATGAAATGGGAATTTATCTGAACATGTATAGTAGCTTTGCCAAAATCATTTGAATTTTAAGCATTTATTTCTTTACGAGGCAATTTTACGTAGCTTTTTTGATAAAATATTATTTGGATTAGCTAGTCACTCCAAGAAAACTTTTTTAATTTTGCCAACCTGAAGTCTGTGCACAACATGAAGAGATGAATCCAAAAAGACTTGATATAAAAGTCCCAATATTATATTACTAGCTAATATGAGTGCGCCGCTTCTGTCAATTTCTTTTTTTTATAATAGACCTTAAAAGGCTTCCATTTCTCGTATAAGCGATGTTAGCCAATGAAACATTAACAAAGCAGAACTCTGGGCAACACTAGATACAGTTGATTGCCTAGTCAATTATTTCTATACCTACTCGTATCTGAGGTATGGCACTAAGATATTATGTACTGATATAATACTCCATATAAAATCCAAAAGTCATGTATATTTTTGGAACTAGTTGTTCTCCGCGGTATTACCTGCGGAATAAGATCATATTATATCGCAGTTTTATTTATTTATTGTTCTTTATTTGACATTAGCTATTCCCCGCGTTATGAGATTGTATTCTCTTAAAAACAACCGAAAGCGCGCAGCTCACGCGACGCACATCCGCCGCTCGGTAAGAAAATGTGAAGTTTTTCTAAAATAATGTAGGCTCTTTTTACCCTTATTACATCAGCTTGCAAAAAAGTCCAGTTCAAATCGGTTCAACCACTTCAGAGATTTTCCAAAACAAACAGAAAGGCAAAAATTTTAAAATAAAAAAGATTACCATATATATATTCATCATATCATATGCATGTAATAAAAATGTTTATTTCAATATTGCAAGCAGACACTCCAATTTGATTTTTATGTAATAGATAAAAAGAAATTTATATTTATCCGTACATTTACCCGGTAAATACTATCATTGGCACTAAAACTTCAATAAATACTGTTTGCAATTCTATTTTACTATGCGGGAATAGGACATTTAACTGAATATATGGGTACGTATAGAGATTTGCTAAATCCTATGAAAATTTCGTCGCCCCTATCTCAGTTAGGGGTGGTAATATTTTTCTTGAGAGACGTCTTGAAAATCCTTGCACAGTAATAAACTATAATGCAAGTAAGAATGGAATATGCACGAACACGGACAAAAAGGAAAGCCTAAATGAAAATGAAGTCGGTTTAAAAAAAACTTTTTTATTGTAAAACTATAAGAAACCTTTTTACCGATGTAAATAATTTCCATCATCATCAGCTCATTAAACGTCCCCACTGAGGGGCACGAGCCTACCCGTATAGGGTGATTAGGTCTTAGTCGTCCACGCGGGCCCAGTGCGGATTGGACGACTTCACACACAACCTTCGAATCTCTTCGCAGATGTGCATGAAGGTTTCCTCACGATGTTTTTCTTCACCGTAAGAGCGTCGGATAACGTACATATATTTTCGAAAATTCGAAAACACATTGGGTACGTGTCGGGATTTGAACCTCAGTCCTCCCGGTAGGAAGGCGACAGTCCACACCATTGAGCTACCGACGTAATAATTTCCGATGTAATGTAATTTACTTCAGCAAATAAAATCTTAAAGTCACTGAACATTTCCTGTAAGTAGTCAAATAATGTATAACAATAGACCCAACCTAAAGTTCTTAAAATGAGGTCTCCCTATTTAAAAAGTGGCAGCGTATTTCCGTGCGCCATGGTATTTTGAAGACACATGTGCGTCTTTGTCATTAGCCCTAAAAAAATTCATGTTGATGATGAATAAAAAAATACGAGTTATTTGAACATAACGGAGTCCTAGAATATCACTAGCTAATTTTTAAAACCAACCTAATTCAATTTTTTTTGTAAAGACATAAATTACAATCTACTTACGGTTTTGAATGTTAACATTGTACAAAAAGACTCCGGTAAGAAACACGTGTGGTTAGTCTTTTCAGTATTTGGTTCTACAAAGTTAAATCACATTATAGTTATTCCATTTGTATAATCCTAATTCTTCAGACATACACTTCAGCATTCCTAAAAACATGATTACGATGTGAGCAAACATTGTTAGTAGTTTAGGATGGGATGTAAGAGGCTTTGTATAATTTATTTTTTGGGATTCAAGCAAATCACCCGCACATGGTGCACTCTGGCGAACAGAACTTTGGCAACCCGCCAATGTGTACTGGAAGGACGCGTTAAGGGTCGAAAGCCTCATAACAATGATGTTAAAAATCAACGGGAAGGCTTACACAGATTAACAGAGGTAACTTGACAATAAAAATAATTTATATATTCAAATTATTATTGATTGTCTAAGCTTATCTTGGTTAAAGTAAAATAGCCGACAAGCAACTCAGCTACGCTTAGGATAATCATACTGTGTTGTAGCTAGCGTGCTATTTGTTTGAACACAGTTCCACGTTGAACTAAAACTGCCCGTTTCAGCCATTTCGACTTACATCAGAAGATGGTGTTCAAATGCGGATGGCCGGGTTTGTTTTAATGCGTCTCTATCCAGACCAACTTACAGATAGCGCCATAATAGAATAAACAGAGATTTTATAAATAAATATCCACTGCCATTCACACAGCACCATTTAGCCCCAAGCTAAGCATGAAGCCTGTACTATGGGTAATAAACAACGGATAAACATACTTATATACATTTTTTTTGTAAATATATACATATTATATATAGAAAACACCCAGACAACAAACAGACATGTACACAAATGTTGGTACTGCCCGGGGATCGAGCCCGGAACCCTTGGTGTAAGAGCCGATATTTCAACCACGAACACCATATGCGTCGTCAATACGCGTACCAAGAGTTTGATTAAAGGAGCATCGGTGGATCATTGGTGTAGGATATTGCCTTCCGGTCTGGAGGGTGCAGTTTCAAATTCCGCCACGTACCATCATCAGCAGTACATATCATCAGCAGCTTATTTAAATATGTCTTTACTGAGGGGCATGATCCTACACGTATAGGATATACAGGCCTTAGTCGTCCACGCGGCCCAGTGCGGATTGTCCGATTTCACGCACAACCTTTGAATCTCTTCGCAGGCGTTCGCAGGCTTCCTCACGATATTTTTGTTCATCGAAAGAGCGTTGGATAACGTACATAAAATTTCAAAAATTCAAAAGTTCACAAACTATCTATATTTTATCTACACAAAAATGCGAAATTCAATCAAAATAATAATGTCAACATTTTGAATTAGGATGTATTAGAATATCAAATAATATCATGTTATCTAAAATACGTTATTGAAATACGCACTCCTAAATAAATTCCCGTACATTTTTTGTATGCAAAATATAACGCACGAATGAATTATATTTTATTAGAAAATAAATTTGTTCAAACAATTCATTTTGCGAGCGTTTTATGTTATTGGTTGAATTTCCCGATACCTTGTTACCATTTTATACTCTTTTTTGTATTACTGTCCGTTCGTTAGGTATACTGCTTTACCCATAATAATAGGACTGGAGTTTCCATACCTAGTTACAAACAAAGATTTGATTTGGATGTTTCTATTTTTATCATGTTACAGATACAGCATACAATTAACCCTATCCAAAAAACATCTAGTTAAATAAAATATAAAATATGGCTAGCCAATGTTTTGTAAAAACATTTTTTTTTATTATAAGTGACCATACAGGACGGTCTGGACGCTCACCTGATGGTATGTGATACGCCAGACCATGACAGAGTGGCATTAAAGGAGACCAACATCTGATAGACAGTTGTTATCCTCTATCAATGCCGCACTGCGCCCGTCACCCGAGAAAACAGATGTTAGGTCTCTTATCCCCAGTAATTTCACTAATTACAGTGCCCTCATCCCGAAACACAAAAGTGCATAACACTCCTGTTTCACGGTTAGATATCTGGCACTGCGGTGGTACCTACCTAGACGACTCAGTATCGAGTCTTCCACCTAGTAATAAGGTAATAATAGGATCACTGCTAGTTAAAATTTCGTCCACTTTGTATATATAATTCGTCCTCTACTGTGTTTCTAGCAACTATGTAAATTAAATACACTACTAACTTGATTAACAAGTCACAACCCCAAAATTCCAGCACTTTACTAGGTGGTAGACTCGTTACTACCACCTAGGTAGGTACCACCGCGTTGCCTAATATCGTCCTGTGAAATAGAAGTGTTTTGCACTTTTGTGTTTTGGGATGAGAACACTGTAGCTAGTAAATTTACCGGGTATATTATACATAATATTTGTCGTCTTAGGTGACGGGTGCTAAGCAAAATCATGATAGATATTATAATCATTATTATGTAGAGGGTACAGATTAAAATCCCGCCATGTTTCAATGTCTTTTAGAATTTTTGAAATTATATGTACGTTTATCCGACGCTCTTACGGTGAAGTAAAACATTGCTAGGAAACCTGCACACGCCTGCGAAGAGATTCAAAGGTTCTTTCGTGAAGTCGGCCAATGCGCACTAGGCCCGCGTAAACGAATAAGGCCTATAACTAATCTAACTCCATAAGGGTAGGCTCTGGCCCTTGGTGAAGACGTTTAATGACGCAATGGACGATAACTAGCCGTTAAAAATATGTTAGCTAATATTTTAACGTCTTTAGAAATATGTTCATAAAATTAAATGTTGTAGTCGACATTTTTAAAAAAGAATATTAAACTAAGTAATTTATTTGAATAATTATAAATACCACCGAAATAAATAAATGTCCATAGATATAAAACTCTGTGCGAACGCTTAAGGTAATAGCGTTTGTTTGGTTGTCGGCTTAGGATTGTGAAGATTTATACGCGGGACATTTTTGTACTTATATTTTGGTTTTAGTAATATTGAATCTTTATAGTTTTAATATTTTTTTTACATAAATTATGAAACATATATTATGTTTCATAATGATGACGCAAAAAATTCAGCAAAGAACGGTTCAAAGTACTGTTTTACTTTTGAGACTCGATTTAGATCCTTTTAGCGCATTTTAAAATTATTACACCA
>PQWD01007495.1:0-23514 GCA_019425675.1 Leucinodes orbonalis
TGTCCATTTCAGAATGCAATCATCAAAAAATAATTATTTACCAACTAGTAGTCTGTATTGAAATGATAGATGATTGCACTCAATATTAGACGACCCATTGGTTCAGGTTTATCTTCTACACCAAGGTTTCTGGGTTCGATTGACGGGCAGTACACACATTTGTGTGCATAAACATGCCTGTTTGTATTAGTCTGAGTGTGTTTATATGAGATATGTGTGAATTTTATGGAATATGAAAATATGTTTATCAGTTCTTTAGTACTCGTAATATTAAAAGCTTCAAGCGCCTAGATGCGCCTAGATGGTGTGAATATTTCAGTTGATATTTATATTTTTAAACTAAATAGTTCTTAAATTCAGTCGCCAGGTAACTGTGAGGAATATAGAAAACGATCCCTTAGTTGTGGAAACGTCGCCGAAGCAACGAGCCTGCAGATTCCACACTGAGAACGAAAACGGACTCTACCCTTTATACTCATACAGCGCTTGCACAGTGCTATGTCGCAAAAAGGCTCAATTGGAAGCCTGCAATTGCAATGATCACTTCATGGTTGGCACTAGTAAGTATCAATATAATTATGAACAAATCAGTATCGTCAGACCCAACACCAACCACTTCCTAAGTAAAAAATAATATACGTGATCGCGTCTTGATAAAACTTATTCACAATAACTATTCATTACTCCCGGCGTTTTGGTGACTTTGTTTTTTCTGATACTAAAGCGTTAGTAACTTAAATTACCCTGAGCATAAGTTCCAGCTACTTTAAAATTCAACATGCGATGGACACTCATATTAACCCTCGGCTAAGATTGCGTTATCTACATACGTAAAGCATTGAGTTACGCGTACAACAGTTTTATCTTGTAGAATTTGTACCTTCACAAGCGAATTGAGTAATGGCATGGATTGTTTAGTTAGTTTAGTTGGGTAATGGCAATGGGCAATGCCCTTGACTGTTAGGAGATGGGAATAAAATATGAATGGGCAGATCTATCTTAAAAGTTCCGTAGGTACCTATGATTGTGTAATATGATAATAATTAGTTGCCTCTCTCTCACGTATTTTAATTAGGGCACACAGCGTGAGATTTTTTATAAATAACAACTGTTTTCAAGGGCTTGTTGATATTTCGAACGCAATTGTACTACAACTAAGTATATATATTTCAAATGGTGCCCAGTCTATTTTAATGTTTCTTCAGCTTAAAAGGCAATAATGCAAACCTTTATAGAATAATTTTGCTGTCCATGTTTTCTTAATCTGACTGGCTAATATTTGTTAAAAACATGTAGCGGAAGCAGAACGCTGCAATATATCAGGAATGGCTTGCCTCCATGGATTGGTGAGCCACTTGACCACTCTCAAGCCTCACTGGGCGAGCCGGCCCCGGCCTTAGCTGCAACTGTTTACCTTCATGCAATGAGACTGAAATTACAGTTATAAAAGACGGCGTCATATCGTAAGTTCCATTCGATATTATTTCACATCATTAACTTTTGAAGTTTTATTTTTTCGATTTATAATTGTCTACACTTTTCGAGAGTGACGTGTATACGTGACTATACGTCACTCTCGAAACGTGACTTGGGGATAAATCATACAATGGGGAACGTACCCCAGCGCTCTCTCATTGTACATTACCTTTTGTAGATATACAGCTTTCCCAACTCGCCTACCAAGTGTGGAGATTATGAAAAAATTTTCCCTATAGGCAATGATATTCTGTATATATAAAGGTAAATGCGCCCTCCGGGCCTCAAAAACGAACCATCGATTGATCACGGGCTGGTAAAGTAAGTAGGTTTGAACCGAAACATGACCTCTTTATTTTTGAACAGACATTACATCACATATAAAAAAACCGATTGCTAAAACTACCCAGATTATATAATGTTTGTACTATATGGTAGAGTTTATATTACCATTTTCAGTGGGTTTTTGTAGCAGTAGGGTTTTTGGTTATATTTTTTTTAACTTATTATGTACTGAAGTGAATGGTATGGTCAGTTCCTCACCATACATAAGCAGTGTTAAGGATAATGAATGTACTTAGTCATTATTTTCCGTCAACGCTGCCCTGCCCCCGTTCGCTCGAGACGACAGTCATAATTTGTTATGATTTTGATACTCTATTCATGTGCAAGCATGAGGGATATTTTTTATGATACATAAACATATTACCGAGGTTATCATTATAGTAGTTATTCGACAAAAAGAAAGTTAAATGGCGTAGCTACAGTATTATATTATTTGTAATGCATACAGAATTGTATTATTCGTTAATATGTTTCGAGTTTTATTGCAGCATCCGTAGTAGCAAAAGAAAGCTGAAGTTGAACTGTATTAGCTTATCTACCAACCGGAAAGGTTCAAAAGAACGTGGTACGAAGCCGCTTGATTTAGTAGGTAATCTACCCTTTAAAGAAAAATTGGTATTCAAAAGATAATACAAATAACAGTCTTCAACAAATTAGCTTAAACAATATTCTAATATTAAGAGAATGTTTCTTCTCTATATTTTACCTATCAGTAAAAAAAATATGTAAAAAAATTTTTTTTTTCAGTGTCAGTTGGAGGCACAACTGGCTATGTCGTAGGTGCTAGTATTTTAAGTTTTGTAGAGTTAATATTCTATTTCACTGTTCGTTTTGCAAACAACATACTGATGAGCAGAAAGAAACGAAGAATTGAACCCACAGAAATACGAGAACATAAAAAACCTGTGGTAGAATTGTTACAAGTTGGAGAAATTGAATCCACAAAGCCAAGCCCTATGATAATAGCGGCGTTGCTTGATTAAAATGTTTCTTATAAAATAATACTTTTTTAACTACCTGTACTTAGAAATAATAATTCTTAAATAACACTTAATTTTTTGCCTTATTTGAAACTCTCAAACTCACTAAAATTTATTGTCACCTACTCGTATTAACGTTTCGTTTATATTTATTTATAAGAAAAGTTTCTTGTAGTTTAGGTGCGTTATAATATTAATTTGTATTATTATTATACTTTCAGATTTGTTCGTATTTCATCACATCATATCCACTGATAAACATATGCCTCCGACATAGCAACCGGTAAGAGTACAATAGCTTGTACTCTTACGTTGGAAGCTATCTTCATTCAGCGGCCACCGCTACCCTCTCAGTAGTAGCGTGCACAGACATTATGATAGGGTATGCAAAGTGAAGACGGTAAAACCATAAATATTTACATTTTTGTAAATGAATGCTGTTGAAGACAGCAGATCGCCTGTGGTTTCAATCTGTAAAGGAATATGGACGAATAAGTGGAAATCATTTAATATGTGGGATTTTCCGGTTGTTGGACGCACTGGTATGCACTGTTTTTGAATATATGGAGTGCACGCCACTGCTCCTCAGGTTTCTGTCTATCTTGTGTTGTGGGTGGCCGTCAACAATAATAAATTTTAATAATATATTTTAATGCGATTCACCCAATCCGATATCGACAACTATAGACATACAACACTCCGCATCAGCAGATAAGCTCCGTGACGCCGAAGTATAACTTTGGTAGAGCCGCGCCCTTTTCGAAGCATATCTCTCACTCTAGAAGTATTTGAATTTTATCATTAGACATTATGGCGTCTAACAGGTCTCTTACTGAAAGCATACGATGGAGCTCAGTTGCCTCAGTATTTATCACAAGATTAAACCCAGCACCAGCACATCGCACCATCATCAGCTTATTACACGTTCCGCCGAGGGCATGAGCCTACCAGTAAAAGGGTGTTGAGGCCTTAGTCGTACATGCGGACTAGAGGATTGGCCGCACAACCACAACCCTTGTTTCCACACGATATTTTCCTTCACCGTAAGTGCGTCGTTAAACGTACTATCATTTTGGAAATTTGGAAAACGAAAAGACATTGGTACGTTGCGGCATTCAACCTGCACTCACCGGATCGGAAGCAACAGTACACATCAATGAGACCGATGCTCAAGTTTTCCTAAATATACCTTTTTTATTAAATATACCATATTCTACTTACTCATATAGCACATATAATAAGAGCCACTGTATTGCAATCATCAATCATAGTAAACGATAATTGAACATGACCGACATGGATCAGTATCTGACAAGACGTCTCTGGAAGCGGCCTAGTTCCTCGCAGGAAGCAACAGTTAGGCCTGATGCAACCACAATCATATCTTTCTCTTGTGACGATTAACAGTTTAAAACTTATCGGCAGGTATCTAAAATATTTGTAACCAATAATATGATAAAGCAAGATACTCTTAAATTCGTAAACATAAACTTATTCTCCAAAATATCAGGTACCTGGATATAAAAAAAAACGTTTAACAAAGTTCCGCTGGAAATCTTCTAAGTATTCCTATTATTCACAATATCAAAGGATCGAAATAAACTCAAATGCAGTTCACAAAATCTCATTGGATGAGCCTGTCATCATCAAACTCCTGAAGGTCGGCGAGGTATCAGGTCCGGGAGCAACAACCAGCGACTGCAGTGGCCGTGCAACTGCAACGGCGGTATCGCATGCAGTGCCATTGGGGAACCAGCTGCATCCGACGGAGTGCTTCTAACTGTAAAAAATAATCACACATACTTTCTATTTTTTTGAGAGAAAACATTATTGGCAAACTTAACAATTCATTAATAAATTATCAGTAGATAGAGTACTTAGTTTTTTTAGGTAAGCTAGCAAATATATTCTTCACAATGTACCTTATTTAAAAAGTAGGAAGTGTTTGGAGTAAAATCGCAACATTTACGCAGTGGAATATAAAAAGCTATGAAAACATTCAATATACTGTTCTAATCCTTCCCATATATCTATAGCCCATAGATCCTACCAAATATTATCGCACTAAGAACGGACTTACTTAATCGAAAGTTTAATGCTCATATAACATTGCAACGTTTTAATTATAGTTGTGTTTGTGCAATACTTAATTATAGTATTTAGCATAAATCTTAATTATTAACGTCTTACTGCAGGACACAGGCCTTATCGCACGGCATATCATACTTTTTCCTTAAACTTATAAATTAATAACATATGTAAGTATCTTAAGTTACTGGAAAATAGGGTTAAGTGGTAAATATTAATAATAATAATAATAATAAAGTAATTACTTACATAATCATTATATTTCGGTGCGCGAAACGGGTACGCTTCACCAATTACAATAAAACATAACACGATCGCAAAAACCAAACACACTCCTCTAACTCTCATTGTAACAAATAATAAATTAACAAACAGACTAGTCCAGACAGAAGCGTCGGGACAGCTCAGAGCTTTAATGAGTTATGCTGGATAGTCAGACATCCCATCCATTTATATGGCATCGCCCACGCGCTTCTTCCCGCTCTAAAACAAAGAGAATGCTTATTATTTAAAAGATGAGCTAAGAAAATTACAAAATAAATAACGTAATTATTGCTTATTGTCAAACGATTCTACATATGACTTAGCAGTTTCGTATATTATTCAGATCAGAAACTAAATAGGTATTCGCATCATCTCCTCGACGGTAGCAAAACGGCGAAGGCATACATATTATATTCACTGATTTGTAGAGTTTAGCGAAGTTAGGTCGGTCTACTGACCCTAACTTCAACAAATTCTAGCCTAACATTAGTTAGGCCGTTTAGATTCAGAAGCTTTGCTCTGCATGAGATCTGATTTCATTTTCACAGGGCAAACCTTATGTGGTCGGCTTGGCAACATTTTACATGAAATGTTTATACTTATTATTGTTAGCTTCAACTTTATTGGTCAAGAACGCAGAGATTTTTAAAGATGAACACTATTTGGGAAGCCCTTAGTTCTGAAATGGACGTAATACAACGTAGCAGTTCCTTTTACTGTGTTTTAATTTAATATTATTTTGTTTGCATTCCTTTGTTTCTGCCGTCTAAATTAACAAAAGGCTTTACACTGTGAAGCCCATATTGTTAAGTTTTATCTACAACCTGTCATAAGCCTGAACCTGAAAATATATCAGATCGTTGCTGTCAGACGAATAATAATGTAAATTGTTACTGCTCGCTTTATCGTTGACTGTGTTGAGACAGTGGGTTATTATTTGTTATCGATTGTACAGTCGGCCTCATATAAGTAAATAAACATTCTTATTTCCAAAATTGCAGTCAAATACATCACATTTAAAAGTCAATCCTATTTGTACATGTAACATGAAGCGATACATTAGTCAAATCAATTTCTGTAAATCAATGTCGTAAAGTAGAAAAGTGATTATAAAATAACCGTGATTATAAAATGTCGAGTGTTATTTACGCGTCTTATATCTAACCAAGCCAATGACACGAATACAGTGGGTATTAAACAATGCAATGGCAAATTATAAGCCCACACTTGGAGTATCATGTTTTAGTACCTATATAACGTCTACATGAAATTCAAAACTTCCCCCACGCTTTCCATGAAGTTACACAACTAGGTCGGAAGCGTCCGAGTGAGTTGTAAGCTGCACCAACTATGTGGCATACCAACATTCCCTTTGGATGTACCGAAGTTCATGTTTTGAATTCAATTATCTTTCGCACGAAGTCGCGTTTATGTCCTGTGTGTGTGTAACATTGTGTAGGTTTCATTATTTCAGCTTATGAACCGTTAACTTATAACTTCGGCGATACTCGACCTATGTCGGGTTTCGGACCATTATCCTCCACTCACGCTGGTTCAGAGCACTGACATAAGCTACTGGAGTCGGCAGGACTTACTTCGCCTGTAATGCTGGTATTACCCCTTACTGCCTTGTACTATATACTAAAATACTTTTTTTTCAATACTTTTACTTTTGTTTCGAACTTAATACAGCTGTTGGCCGCAGATGGCCTTCACAGCTTCACCGGACAATGGGCAATAGCTTTACATCTGCTCACATTGAGCATCTTTTGTAAGTAATCTAAGAAGACTAAAAAAGTACTGGGCTTTCTTAGACGCGCTACGGAGACTTCAGGTATCTGTGTACGCGATAAAATCCGCAATGTAGTCACACAATGTATTAGCTGAAATGGCATTGGGCAGGGCGCATACAAAAAACCAATGGCTGATGGGATGACAGGGAACACCAACTGACTCGATCGCAACCAAAAACCTATACTCAAGTAAAGCCAAGACTTCATGAGAAATCATTCCTGCACAAAACCTTAGCATGTAACGCCACATGATCACATCATAATTAGATTGTTTTTGGAAACAATGTTTACTCGAAGGATTTTGAAAAATCATATGCACCAAGTACATGCCCTACTAACAAAATAATTGAATTGTAGTACCTGGGAACTAAGCACTAGAAATTTCCAGAGCACGATTTCCGTATTAACGTTGCCTTGTGTCAATTAATTTGTTTGTCTGTAACTGAATACGAATGACACATTATCGCGAGTATGTACCAACTCGTAATTCTTCCGCGAACTGCAGAAAAGAGCATTGAGTCAGATCATAATTGGATTAAATGTTTAAACCCCGGCCGGGGACGTAACGCTTGCAACATTTCGTCAGTCATGGCTCAGTGCCGCCAAGACAGCTCATATTATAACTTCCCACGATTACCATTTATAAAACCAAGTCTTTTAACGTTACCAAATTCCCATTTAAAGTATTGTTAAATAACGGTATTCTCATAAAAGTTAACGTTTAATTAAATCCTACAGGGAGACCTTATAAAGTCAGCTTGTTCGGTTTTTCTCAATTTATTAAGATATATTAACGTAGTATAACAACAATACCTAAACTCTGAGTAGTTAGGTAGGTACTTATGTGATAAATGTATTAACGGGATATTGGAGTATGTTGCGTGATATGAGGATAATCCATTTATTCGACAGGTGCAAGTACTCAGAGTACCGAGGCGTTACCCATCTAAGCAAACCGTTTAATATGAAGCCTTATAGGGCGATGAGGAAACCACACAATTGTATTTGTTCGTTAAAAAAAAAAAATTTACTCCTGTCATACAAAATTTACTACTATAAAAACGATTTTCAAAAGGTGGGGCTCTGGCCTGTGCCACTACTAGACCACGGAACAGAGCAAAGTAACTTATGTAAATAAGAATTGGGGAGATAGAGATAGAGCGTCGGTGGCAAAATGGTGTGGACTGTTGCCCTCCTACCGGGACGGCTGAGGTACAAATCCCGCCACGTACCAATGTGTTTTCGAATTTTCGAAAATGTATATACGTTATCCGACGCTCCTACGGTGAAGGAAAACATCGTGAGGAAACCTGCGCACGCGATTCAAAGGTTGTGCGTGAAGTCGGCGAACCCGCACTGGGCCCGCGTGGACGTCTAAGGCCTAATCACCCTATACAGGTAGGCTTGTGCCCCTCGGTGGGGACGTTTAATGAGCTGATAATGATGATGATGAAGAATTTGGAGTATGGAGAGCTGGTGGTTATGGTTAAGATTGCTGTGAGATCTTCAGGGGGTTGCACAGATAAAACATAGTAAATGTTAGTGACATATAATATAATCCAATGCACTTTCTTGGCTTCAACGAGCCATAAGTGAGGAAATGTTGCAATTGTTACGGCTGGGGTGAAGACATTAAATCCAATTATGATCTGACTCAATACTCTTTTATGCGGTGCGTGGTGGCACGGGTTTTCGGAGTCTTATAGAACCAGGTGAGGTTGCTTTAGTTTCAAATATATGTGTGCTGGAACTCCTTACATTCCCCTAACTTGCATCTTCACAGCACAGATAGTCAAACTGATAATATTAGCAATGTCTTAGGCACTGTCACCTGTAATTACAAAGTTGGAACTAATAACATTAAGATGAGTAAACTCTTATCAGTCTTTTTCGAATCTAAGTTAAAAAATAAGTTTTTCATGTCATAAAATTTAATATGACTACATATCTTTAGTCATTTGACCTCACAAATCTTACTTAATATTTGTTACAGCTTAAGCTTTGGTGTAATATCAAGCCTTCAGATCCTCAAAATTGTATGATGTGATATTGTTCGTTGCGCTTGAAATTTTACCGGTAAATAGCTTTAACATAAATACGTTTTCGGTTTAATTAAGGTAGCTCCCTTGTAATAATGATGTATCATGGTTATATGACCGTGATTAAAATGCTAGAACAACTAGGACTCGGACGTACCGATGTATCTACTTTAGAGTGTCCTAAATTGTTCAAGAGCATATTCACCCCATTTACTAGTGGTATCGATCAGAAACCAAACGAAAGGGACAGCCGTATACCGACGCTCTCCTCGGGTTTGTCGCATAAACATGGAAACACGACCTTATTTACCGGTGGACGCGAAAATATAATAACCCTGTTCAAATCGGACCTATTATAAACAATCCAGTAAACGTATAGTGTTAAAAATGTGAACTTTTAATAAATATACTATCAAATGAATTTGTGCGAATAGAGTATTAAGTGAATATTTATCCTACCTGTGTCGATAATGATTGTAAGTAGCTAATATCTATTTCGATAGTTGAATTTTGTTTACCTTTCCAGAATTCACAGCAATGTTATAGATTTATTTAATACTGAAATGGATTTTTTTTTATGTGTTTACAAGCAAAAAACACGTCTTTGAGTAGGTAATAAATAATTTGCTTATATTAAAAATATAGGTACTTCGTTGGCTTTTCCTAAATTCATAGAAGTGGGTGATGCCTTGTTTGATGTAAAATTATTCTTATGTTGCTAAGTGCGTTAAAGGCTAACATTTTCTTTTCTTTGTAATCGTGTGACACTTGCAGCCTGTCATTTACTTCATTCATACAAATTACTCAAGGTAAAAACTGCGCAAACTGTTACGAAACTTATTTTTTTTTTATAATATTCATTAATGTTGTAGCCATTTTACCAGAATAATGAGTTGACAAATTGGTAACTTCGTTATTCAGGATCTTTTACCCATATCCTAACTTTATTTTAAGGGAATTAAGCGATGCTTGTGTGATTTTCAAAAATTAGACATTGTTGGACATAGCATCATAAAACTGAGGAGACTGCTAGTGCATTACATTAATAGACTTTGTGGCCTTTTATAGTATGTCACAATCCCTTTAGAACGCCCACTAAGCTATAGGCCTCAATTGGAAGACTGAAGAAGAGCGGCGATGAATATCAGACCACAGTACGTCACCATCCCTTGGTATTGGTTTTAAATAGACTCACACATGAATGCTGAATAGGTACTGTCCTATGTCCAGCAGTAGACTTTCTGTTATTTGATTTGTGCTAATAATGAAAGATTTTGTTACTTATATAAGAAGTCAACACCTTATAGTATTTTAAAGAACTTTGCACATAGGTACTTAGATTTGAGTGAACTAAGATATCAAGTAACTTCTTGACATTTCGTTAGATTGTGATCATCAATAGCGATTGAGTTCACCGAACAAAAAGCGATCGCCTTTGAAAGTTTACCAAACCCAAAACCCAATAGGCTGGCAAACGCCAACCACTCAGTAGGATTTCCATTTTTTTCTCATGCTGCCTTTCAAGACCGTGATTAATAAAAATAGATGCCGAAAAGTTTGCAGGTACAAATGTATGAAAATACATTGTAGCACATTTTTTCGGCTTTTCTACGTTTGCTGCTTTCGAGGCGGAAATTATTTGTGCTAGGTTTTGAAGAAATATTTTTCGACTTTTGGTTCGATAAATTGTTAATACTTATAGTTTTCAGTAATGGATTATATCTTCAGTGATATGAATAGGAAGTTCTTATATAAACCTTTGGTTTCAAAGGATAATAAACATCTTTTGTGGTCCGAGAAAAGAATCAGATACTTCCTCAGAACAATTAACTATCCAGACTAGAAAACAATGTTTACCACCCCTCTTCGCGCGGACCCGCCTCGGCTTACAAACAAATCGTTGCGTAGAGAACCGGTAGCAACACTCTCAGTGTACTTTTAATTATAACTCCAACCCGCCTACCAAATGTAGAGATTATAAAGAAAGTAGACTTTAAGTCCTGTAGTAGGTAGTAAAGCCGTTATAGTACCTATAGGCTAATTAAAATAAATTTTTGATGTTCCGGATATTACGAGTCAGTATTCTATTGACTGTTTTTTGAAGTGTATGCTCATAAGGACAACCCATCATCACGAATTATATTTAAAACGTTGGCTCTTACAGAACGAAGAGGCGTGATTTCCTCAATCAACCAACAACAACCTCCAAAATGATCAGCACGCTGAGCGTGCTCGGCGGCGGCGAAGCTTGCGCCGCGCGCTGGACTTTAGGCGCGCTGCTGTTAGCGCCACTCGCAGCCGCCAACTCTAGCTATTGTGCTGTTCCAGCGATCATACTCCTTGGACTCTTCGCTACCATTGCCAGTGAGTTTTGAAGCTAGTTAACTGTTTCTGGGTCAATAAAGGTTTATTATAAAAATATCGCCGCAGCGGTGGGTTCATTAAAAATATTTCCGCAAAAATGAAAAGCCTCCTTTTAATATCAAGTCCTGAAACTTCGATAGACTAAATTGAGGTAATTGAAATAACTACTTACTTAAGAAAATACGATGATGCATAACCTTCAAGACATAATCTCAAGTAAGAAGTATTAGTCTTCATAATAATTAAAACGTTAATCACCTTTTTCAGCATTCACCTGCAAGGATTTGAAGAAAGTATCAGAAATCCTTCCACCGTCTAAAACGTCACGAGGGCGCCGCGAGAGAAACTTGCGCTCCTTCGCCGACTTCATGGCCATGTGGATGTCTTTCCTGTCTCACTTGGTGGCCGTAGCTATTTGCGCCCGTATCCTTAGTGCGACTGCAGACCACGTGACTGGGGGCCGGACGAGGCGGTGGCTTTTCGGGTACGAGACAAGAGCCTTAGGAGAACCTTGGCCTGATGTCTTAGGGGTGACCGTCGTAATGGTTGTTTGTGCTATGTTCATGTGCGGACTTGAGGTGAGGATATTTTTAAGTATTTAATTTTAAACGGCGTATTTAATGAACTAATTGATTATGAGCACCGTCACTCGCGAAATGAAATTAATTGAAGTTTCCGTTTCTGTTTTAACTAAACATTGTTGTTTTTTTTTAGGAAAGCATAATGTTCACGTTAATGCTACTCGTTCTGTTGTACATATTCAGCCAATTCTTCGCTATTGTCGGCCTTATGAACTTAGATATGGCCAATATCAATATGCCTATACCTATTACAATCTATGAGGTAAATATTATATTTTGATAAACTTTTATTGTTTCTGAAATAGTAAATCAGAGCGTCGTGCTCGTAGCTCATTGGTGTGGACTGTTGCCTTCCTATGTTCTTACGGTGAAGGAAAACATTATTAGGAAACCTGCGTACACCTGCCCAGAGATTCAAAGGTTGTGCGTGAAGTCGGTCATATCGCACTGTGCTCGCGTGGATGACTAAAGCATATACACCCTTTACTGGTTTGCTCGTGTCCGTCGGTAGGGAGTAGGGACAAAATAAGCTGATGATGCAAACAGTCAATTTCAACTAATTACGGTCTAAACGTTCAGTTTAGGTTCATGCGTGATCCGGGTTTGTGGATTCGAATCCCACGGAGAGAACGCATAGTGGAAGTCACTTTGTGCTATTTTACCTGATGTCGCAGGAGGGATATATTTTTGAAGACGCGAGACAAACCAATACTAAAAACCTTTTCGAGACTCAACTATATAAATGTACCCATAATATGTAGTGGTAATTATTGTATCGAATTTTGTTGTCATTTGTTTAACCTACCTGAATACCATGAAAGTATTTAATGTTTGCACTTTTAATAACTAAGTATCTAATATGTACAGCTTGTTTTTCTATTTTCTGTGGGTATTTTAAGCAGTCGGGTTTTTTACTGTTTGGTTTATATTGCTCAATAAATCACCTGATTCTCTGAAAAGAAGATCATTTCGTGCTTCGAAGGGCACGTTATGACATTGGCTATAATTTTAGGATGATAGTCGTTAAACTCAGAAAACCACATTGTGGGTGCATTGTGGATTTGACCCTATCTCCATAGTTATGTGCTCAGTGAGACGTTATACTGATGATTATGATTAATATGAACTTTTCTTTCTGTTTTCATTTCAGTTATTTGCGGCTGGTGCGCCGGTTACGTATGCCTTTAGTGTTGCCTTACCTCCTAAAGATAGCGGTTCGTTTAAGAAGAATATATTACTTCGAATCATTATGCCAATGATAATCCTCTCTGGATTGTGTTTTTTGTACACCAATATGTTAAAAGGGTAAGAGTATTTATCGCTTATATCCAATAGGTATCCCTTGTCGGTCAAAACATCTCTAGGAGACGTCTAACAATAGATTTTTATTTTGTCTCAATTTTCCAAAGTTATTCGAATAGTCTGTGATTATAATTCATATATCTCGCGCAAAATGGGGGTATACATGTCCAGCAGTGGACTGCGATAGGTTGAAGAGAGATAATTCATATTTATTCTGCATCTACATGCAGAACTTATTACGTGTTTGTAAATCGAAAATCTTAGGGTGTGTTAGAACTATGTATTTTATCATGTAAAATACAAGTTTATGTTTATCAGCCATGAAAATACTAAAACTGAAAATGAAAATGAAGTTACTCGTTTTGATCTTCTACTTCAAATTTCAAACCATCTCCACAAGTTTACACTTAAAAAGCAATACGGACTATCATTCCTTGTAGAGGCACCTCTTTTAATTTGTACACTATTTCCGTAACAGCTCATTAGTTGACTTTTGTTGCTATACGCAACAATTTTGAATCGATAATCAAAACTTTAATTCCAGAAACAGCGTCGATGCTGCACTTCCAGTGACAACCTTTTAGAAGCAAGAGCTGCAGGCTGGATGTGTCCCGTTCTTGCTGCGGTCACTGTGGCGGGAGTCTGTCTTGCGTTGACTGAGCTTTGCCCGTTACTGTTCACTGTTCTAGTGGCGTTGGCATCACCCGAGTGGAAGGTTCTAACGAGGTCGATGACCTATGAGAGTGCTACCACTGGGAGTCCTGTGCTAGCTGTCTTTACCGGGGTAATTTTTGACTTACCTTAACAGCCATGACAGTCTACCAGTGGCGCAGCTAGGCGTAGCGACGCGGGCCCACGGCCTCGTGCTCAGAGGGATCTCGCACCCAAAGGGAGATTGTACAAAGTCACGTGTGATGAATGATTGACTGAACACTGACAACAAAGCCTATAAGTCTTCTGTTGATCTCAATTGAAGATCTTAAAAATAAATAAAAGCTTAATAAATTCTAAAATGAATAAATTGTGTTCATGAAATGTCTGGGGTTTTCTATGTGGATAATATGTATCTATTTACAAAAAAAGTATAATTATGTTTGTGCGTTGTTTGGTATCCATATTACAGTTAATGCTTAGTTTGGGCTAGATGGTGCTTTAGAATGTCAGTGGACATTTATTTATAGTTCAAAGTCCACTTTATTGACCTTTGTTCCATTAATTATTGAACCAATAAATACATCTTCAGGAAGCCTAGCAGCCATTCTCGCGTTTGCGTGCCCTTTGTCGCACATGATAACGCTGATGAATGCAAGTCATTACTAGGCATCGCCGTGCAGGCATTCCACTATCATCATCGATGCGTGCTACAGCTGAACAGAAGGACTGGGAGTAATTTCTCCAATTAGTAGTACTCGTGAATATTTTTCAACAACACCAATCCTCGGACACATGTCCCTGTACACAACATTAACCTGTTCTACTCTCATCGTATATTCGAAATACTTTCCTAACAGTGATCGCCGGTTTTGGTCGCCTACTCACTTACTACTAACTTATTATGTCAGTAACTGAAATTGTCGTTATTTTAAAAAAATACACCCATGCTACTCGTTCATTTCGTGCTCGTGGTTTGAGCTCGAAGATCAAATCTAATCAGTTATTTGTTAAAATTTTACAAATTTAAAACTTTAGTCTTCATAGCATAGTAACCAGTTTAGTTGTATACATAGTCGCAGCAAACGTATATCAGTCAAATTTAAGACTTTAGTTTTCATACTATATTGACATTAATTACCTGCATTTTATAATTTTTCGGTGATGGAGATCGCGCTCTACCATATATGTGTTTAAAAAAATACAAGTAGGTAATTAACTTGCACTTGTTATATTTTTCCAGATGTAGATACAAGCGCTTGGGAAAGATAGTACGAGAGTAATGAAGCCAAGTTGCTCTAAACCGAAGCGTGGTTTGTGGTTTATACCATCAGCCATACGACATACAAAAACTTCTGGAAAGCATAAAATCTAAGTAACAGCTAAAGGTAAGATAAAATTCTTAGTGATACAAAAGCATTCGTTTTACAATTGGCTAAAAATTATCTTTAATCATGTACATAGTAATGACAAATTAATGACATGTATGTGTGTCTTTCAAAAGGCCACCTGTAAAGAATGAAAATAGCGGCAAATGATCTTAATGATTAAAGACAGGCCAATATATAACCGATAAATGGTCTGCAAATCGTACAACAAGCAAAATTTTACTAAAGCATATAACAAATGATTATTGTTCCTAACAGAAACAAAGAGCGTGAATGCCTTCTTTTGGATGAATACTCCGGTTGTCCAACAGAAGAAAATGATCAGGCAACAAGTTGCAGCAGCGGTGTTCGCGATTTGCCTACCGCTGATGTAGAAAGATGTCGTATCAGATGGGGAAGCTAGCGAGCCTGATCTTCCTCGGCGATGACTCTACTGATATAGATGCGTGGTAAAAGAATATAGGGACACGATACAAGTAAGTTTCAAATTAACCATTTCATCAACATATTTAGGTATTCAGTCGGTAATTACTCGTAAATCGTTTAGACTCGTAAAATATTCGTGTTGACCGTTATGTAAGTACACTTTAACATAAAAAAAGCAACCTAACGTTACCAGCCTCAGGTTAGTAATTACCTATTCAAGACTCTGAAAATCAGATTAGGGTGATTTGTTTTAAATTATTCATCATCATCATCATTACAGCCCAATTATGTCCACTGCTGAACGAAGGCCTCCCCTAATGATTTCCACGCGGACCGATCCCTTGCAGTTGACATCCATCTGCTACCCGCACTTAACCAGATCATCCGTCCATCTGGTTGGGTCGGCCTACGCTTCGCTTTCCGTTACGTGGACGCCACTCGAGAACCTTTCTGCCCCATCGGCCATCGGTTCTACGCACTATGTGCCCTGGCCACTGCCACTTCAACTTGCTAATCCTCTGGGCTATGTCGGTCACCCTAGTTCTCCTACGGATATCATCGTTTCGGATTTTATTAAATTATTACCTTGAAACATTTAGTTTTTGCATGAAGTGTATGCATGGGTTGTTTTTCAAGTTATTCAAGTCTCTATTTTGATTATTTGAAAAATAATATATAATTTTAGTTTATATTTTACTCTTAAAACAGTCAATTTTCTTTATAGTGAAAATGAATATTTTAGTGAAATTTATTTTGTAAAATTTTACAGGTAGTAACTTCAGTACCTGAAGCCAGCACCCCTCTCCCGCCAAGCGTGCGGGGAGCAAGGTGGTCCGCCGTAGGAGCCGTCGTTCAAGTGGTGGCTGATGCTTTGATTTCTGTCGCATTTTTCAATGAAGCTTTAAGGATACCAATGTTTGCTACTGGCATACCACGTAAGTACACCATTGACTGGTCAAAATCTAAAACTCGTCATTATATATATAAACTATAAGCGATATAACACAATCTTAGATTGGAATAAATAGCAGAACATAATAAGTTTCTCATTTGAATCGGATATCTTAAACATAGCTTAATATAATTAAGTTTTAAATTATTGTTTTAGTTTGGCTGTGTGGTACATTCATCAGCGCATGGCAGCCTGCCCACAACCTTGGTTTGAGAAAGACTCAAACCGTTCAGGGTCCTCTTGCTATGCTGACCGCTATATTGTTCCTCACACCTCTTCTGATGGATTCGTGGCCAGCCATCACACTCTTTGCTGCGGCAGGTGAATACTGATTTTAATTCATTAGTGTTATGTCATTGAATTTTATTTTTTGTACCATTATATTCCACGAGTCAATGATTGTAACAACCATATTTTTTATGACAAAGATTAGCAACAGAGTGCTTATCCCGCGTTTAGGCCTAACATACTCAGGTACTAAATAACCAAATAAATATCAACTGACATTCACACAGCACCATCTAGCCCCAAGTTAAGCGTGAAGCCTGTATTATGGGTACTTAACAACAGATTAAAATACTTATATATTTTTTTGGAAATATATATATTATATAGAAAACACCCAGACCATTACAAACAGACATGTTCATGCACACAAATGTTTGTACTGCCCGAGGATCGAACCCGGAACCCTTGGTGTTGCAGTCAACGTCTCAACCGCAACACCAAATGGGTCGTCAAAACTAAAGCACTGGTTGCATGGAGATTCGAAAAAACCTGGTATCCCCTAGTTTGTTTCGCGGTAAAAACTCCCGGTAAACTATAGATTTTCTGTTGATTGCCCATGATAAGATACAATATATTTATTTCGATCTTATAACTACACCTCACTCTTTCTTTGTGAACGTCTCCACGTGGTGAGGGAACCACCTTAAAATCTGCCATCAATCACAATATGCTTTTTCCAAATATGACAGGCGTTGTGATATACGCCCGCTGCGAGCGCTGGTGCGGTGATTTGGCGGTGCACCACGCCCGCAGCGCCCTCGAGCGACGGAAACTGCGCCATGTCACTGCTGTACACACCGGAGGTCGTCTTACCCATTTAGACACTGTATACATAACCAGGTAATGTACCCTTTAGTATATGTTGGCTAGAAAATCTCTTGACGTTATAACTAAAACCGGAATGATTGTTAGAATTAATATATCCAAATTGGTTATTTCAATAATATGTGTACGTCAGTTGTTTTAATCTAATCATAGAATTATTTTCTTAATATTACCTACCTGTTTTCTAAAAATACAGCTAAAATAATATATAAATAAGATTTACGTTTTAACTACTTAGCTACTGAGATACCTACCTATATGTACACAGGTAGTCTGCTTTCAACTATGAGTATTCCCATAACTTTTAGGGAAATAATATTCAATAAAATAAGACCTGTTTATAAGCACTCCTTGGCACGTCCCATAGTAATATTAAAATATAAGTATTCACTATTTTGTAAGCACATATATATACTACAGCTTTATTGCTGGTTCCAAGACAGTTTAGCTTCTCCTGAAACATTTGGGCTCCGTTAAACAAGTATATAGCGAATAAAGCTGACTGGACTAGTATAAGGTATTGGTTATTTAAAAATTCTGTAGTGCTCGTTTAGATGGAAAAGATAGAAATGCTCGTTTAGATGAAAAAGATGCGTAAAGGTTGAGTACATTGTCTTCTGTAGATCGGTCGTCAGACCTCAGATTTCATAATTATAATTCTGCTATTCCTACCATCAGTGCTTAAAGTAGAAACTTAATTTGAAACATATAGGAGCTTGAGTCTCATAGCTAATTAGGCTTTAAAACATACCTACGCACCTGTATAAATATTTATAATTTTAAATATTTTTATCTTTCAGCAACACTTGAAATGGGGTCACCTATTTGTTCAGGGTAAAAGTAGCATACTCATCAATCGTTAAGTTTTTTTGTATAGGTATATAATATACATAAGTGTCTATAGGTACCAACATGAACACTAAATACTTAGCTATTATAGTATGTAGTAGGTCTAGGTACCCACTAATACGTAGGTATGTATAGCAAACATCACTACGAGTAACATTTAAGTTGAATGCATAAAGTGTACTTCATCGTTTTAAACTGCTCCGATGTTATAATGTTTCTGATATTGGTATACTCTCATACATTTAGTTAGCATAGCGATCATTTTAAATTTTATGGTTATTCCATCCATATCTTCTTTTTCATGGTTGGCGTTCTACTACAGTTCATTTCATGCGGAATTTTCTTCAACGTACTTTGCTAATATGGAAAGACCTACCAGCAGCGGTATTTCCTGCCAGATATGACATAGGAACCTTTAAGAAAGGAGCGTATTTCTTCCTAAAAGGCTAGCAATTCACCGGTGGCTCTACTGGGTGTCACCGATGTCACATGGCAAAGGTGAACACTTTCCATTACGAGTTTTTCTGGCTCGTTTGCTCATATAGATACATATAAAAAAAATATCACTAGCCTATAACGTTCCATGTTCCATAGCCATGGAGAGATTGGGCCGTAACGCACCACGCGAGCCCAAAGCGGATTGGTGGGTGTAAACAGCACGACTACTATCCTAACATTTGATGCCGACTTAACGTGCCCTCTGAAGCACCGAATTATCTTTCTTATCGGACAATCAGGCGATTCAGCCTTCAATTAACAAACCGAACGGAAATATCCACGTTTCCACGAGGGATGAACCCACGATCCCGTAGCACGTAGCGATTTAAACCACTAGGCCTCGGAAGTTCCATAAGTCTAAATTGCATTATTAAAAAACTTTAAAAAAAAATTTATGTACAGGTTTTTTTGAAATTATTTTGACTTTGTACCCGTTTGCAGATGACATGAGATTGACTCGGATTCGAGTCTGGATAACCTGATTGATATTGATGATGAGGCACCGGATGCTGACGAAGAATGACACTTTCCACAGCCGTGGTTTTAGTGTAGATGAATGAATATATCAGACTGAAATTATCGAAATGAGGTCGCTACATAATAAAGCTATTTGTTACAATCGGTTCGTGAGGACTATGAATCAATAAATTATTCACCTTTTGTTTTCCTGATGTAAATCAAATAATAAATATTTATTTTTCATAAGTACCTAACAGCGAGGTAGGTACAACCTGGGCCGGAATACGAAATATAACTACAATGGACTCGGACCTCGGTACTGAGTCATCTAGGTAGCTACCACCGCAGTGCCAGATATAATCCCGTGAAATAGGGGTGTATTGAACTTCTGTGTTTCGGGATGAGGGTACTGTACCGGGTTTAAGGAAACTAACATCTGTCGTCTTAGGTGACGAGCGTACAACAGTGTTGGCAAAAAATAATAGCAGGTGCTTTTATAAATGTCTACCTTAACTGCAATTGTGGTCAGTATCACTTACCTCCAGGTGAGCGAACGACCGTCCCGTTAACTTAAGACATACAAATGTACGGAATAGTGTACCTTAGCTATGAAGTAGGTCTTTACCATTTTTATCTTCTTGCGAATGCTATGATATTTTAATCAAACTTGGGAGAAGTTCATGTTAGCCACAAATAAAGTCTTCTGTCTACTGGCCACTATTGAATCATGACTAACTGTCGAGTGCACTTTAAGGCGACACTAACTACATATTTATATTAATTCCACTGAACACGGAAATAAATCTTTTGATGTTGCGTGAGCAATCTTGTAGTATCGTAAAATGTACATACTTATGTTGGTACGCAATTGTAATATGTTATGATCACTGACATTTCAGATACCTACTTAGGTATTTTTTATAAATCATATTATTTATTTCATTCCCGAGCCACACTCGACCATAAACGCGTGTACTCTAATAATAAATCTCCTATACGTACCTAAGTAGACACTTGTTTTAACTTAAGTAATTTTATAATTCTTTATGCAAGTAAAATTATGTATGGAAATCTTATAGGTACCTATTTACTCTTGTGGTTTTACGTTGGTAATATTATGTATATCTTACAAATTTATCGTATTTATATGCATTCATAGGAAATACAACTTTTAAAAATATGCAATATTTAATAAAAATATATTCATATGTAATATATGAATATATTACAATTATATAGGTACTTTTAGTAGTGTATACCACTTATAAATACCTATATAAGTGAAGAAATGTGGCTCAAATGTAAACATTTTCTTTTCAGATATAAAACTTAAGATTAGCTTACATACCATAGATAAGGTAAGCATGTGATAAAAATGTCTGTTTTGGCTACTTTTGAAATAAATATTAATGATGAAAATGATTGAAGTTATTGTAAAGTAAACATATATATAATTATAATTTATAACTTACTTAAATGTTATAGCTTCCGCTTGCTTGGCGCCATCTGCGCTCGTAACATGCCCAGTGAAGCTGTGAAGACGAATGTTATGTGACCAATATTTGATCATTGTCATATGTGTAATTTGTT
Source organism: Leucinodes orbonalis (assembly GCA_019425675.1). NCBI lineage: Eukaryota > Metazoa > Arthropoda > Insecta > Lepidoptera > Crambidae > Leucinodes > Leucinodes orbonalis. Next base: position 21,159 of record PQWD01007495.1, read on the forward strand.
TTGTATAGTGATAAAAAAAGTTATTTTAATCGGTCCGTCCATCTGGCATTACTGGCTTAGAATTAGAACTTGCACTGCAGTGCTTAAAATTAGTAAATATTTTTTCACAATTTTATTAAATTGTCTTGATTGATAAGTCTTTAAGGTTTATATAGGTCAAAATATTTTCGTAAAATGAAAGTCGGCCTATAATTAAACAAAATTGTATTATAAATAGTAACCATTCATTGCAGCAAATTAATTATGCGTGTGACTGTATCTATGCAATAAACAATATGCTGACTAATATCACAATTGTTTCAATAATTTTTTCACCCTTTTCAAGATCACTTTTCTAATAAATACATGTTATATATTTTCTCAGCCTCTTTATCTTCGAAACACGGGCTAAATTTCACTTCAATCACTTCTTGAAAACCTTCACTTGGTGTTGGTTCTGTAAATTTGTTCCTGAAAAAAATACATACATATTATTATTATCATCATACCCACCCACAAAGCTGGCGTAATTCGGATTAGTCGGTTTTAACGACTACCATACTAAAATTGTAGTCGGGACGCCGGCTGCCTTCCAAACACGAAATCATCTTTATTTTCAGACAAACTGGGAAACTGGGTTTCGCTGCGGGATTTGAACTCAAGATCCCAGAATCATGCAACGACCTAAAGCCAACGCAGTGACCACTAGACTTTATATAAATCTTCTATAGGCAGAGATTTGATTGTAAGTGATGATGCGGTGATGAGGATAGATCATGCCTATTCACTCTTGCCTTGTTATAATGATCGGGAAACACATAAGAAGGCAGAATTAATGTAAAATAATGTGTTTATAAACAAAAATCATTTTTTTTAAATCTATTTATGTAAAACATTGATATTTAAAAAATTCTAACATAATTTTACTTTGATGTCAGAATGATTTATTTAGATTTTATACTGCACAGTGAGTAGATTATTATTAAAAATCATATCATTGAAAAAGGTGTTTAATCAGACGGGACTGTATGCCGTAATAAATTATTGATTTCAAATATAGACCATAGCATAAACCAACACTTACTTGTAAGTATGGAAAACAATATCATTGACTGGTACATGATTAATCTTCATCAGCTCCCTAAACTTGTTATTGTGCTGAGCGTGAGCTTTAGTGGTCGCCATTTTGGCACATCGGCAGTTAACTTTCATCTTTGCCGCGAGTGAAGTCCAGCGCGAACGTGACTCCACATCTGGGTTAGTGCTGTCCACTATTACACTTTTTCCTTTCTAGAATGAAGAAGTATTTATGTACTTAATATAAAATAAACTGCAGGAACCAGTCTGCATGCGTAGTTATAGGGAGATTGGGCTGTAAACACTATGTGCACCCAATATGGATCAAATAACAAAGCTAATTTTAGCTTAAAAAAATGCACAAATACCTCCAACAATTTCGTAGCTTCAGCTGCGCATTTTTGCCATGAGCCTAGAACATCTCTGCAGACTGCCACATACTGATGGTTGGATTTCTTTACTATTTGTTTGGCCAAAATGATTTCCCACTTCCAGGAAACCCCACTAGTACAAGTATCTAAAAAAAATTACAAGTTTCAGTTACAAATATAATTTTATAATTTTTATTTAAATGTTTGTATTGGTCTGGGTGTTTTCTATGTATAAATGTATGTATTACAAAAGAAATGTAAAAGTATGTTTATCAGTTGTTTAGTACCTGTAATACAAACTTCATGCTTAACTTGGGGCTTGTGTGAATGTCAGTGGATATTCTTTTATTTATTTATAGAAAATAAATTATTTAATTCCATTGTTTTTGAAAGTCTTGCTATTAAATTAAAGGACAAGCTGATGTTCAACTAAAAGCTTTATAATTTTTTAAATTATGTATATTTATTAATACCTACCTCCTTCTCTTACTAATTAACTTCTCATTAAATGGCACTGATGAAACTTCTTTTGGTATGAATTCTGGCTTATTCATAGGCACATTGGCTATAGAATGTCCTAGGAAAATTGTTCGGGTGTATAAAACTTAAGCCCTAGATTTTCAGCCATTAACTTGTCAGCCATGGAGTGGTCCTTCTTTTTGCCTGGTGCCCAATTTGCAACTCTACCAGCAGCATCACCACAATAAAAAGAGTCATCTATGTCAATAGTTATACCATCATTTTTCTGAAAAACAATTTGATCAATCATTGATGTAACTATTTATTATTAACCACATTAAAAGCTGGTCTCCAATACAAGCAACTCTTTTCACAATACCTTTTATATAATTTGACAATAACAAAAGATCTTATTGTAAAATATCCAAAATACACCTATGAATACTTACTTTTTCAGCTAAAGTTTTCCA
>PQWD01007496.1:0-13549 GCA_019425675.1 Leucinodes orbonalis
ACATAATGGTTTAGACACAATATTAAAGACGCATTTTAAAATTTAAGGGTTTTAATTCTTATTATTAAAACCCTGGTTCTACAGCTATAATGTAAATAGCACCGGGCGTGTTTTATTCATCGCAAATGTTATTCCAAACCGAGTTAATTGGAAATAACGTGTTCGATTAAGTTAATAGCAAACCATTTGTAGTATTTATCGAATCCTATTGTATTTTAAAATAGACCAATCGAATTGGTGTGGATAATAAAACGACAATTACTATGAAAGAAACTTTTATGCAGATATTTAATAAATTAGTGTTATAAGAAAGTACAAATACAGTTATACTTTTATAATGTTTCGATTGAAATATTATAATGCCGTATTTTAAACGTCGGTGTCAGGAAGTATTAAAGTTGATACTGAATGGTCTTAGTTATGTTGGACACTTGCCAATATCACAGCAGCTAAACCGTTGCCAAAATGCCATGTAACTTGTACAGGTTAGTTTCGATTGCAGGTATTGGTTTTTTAAGTTAGCAATCAAATACGATATGTATTTGTTATATCATTGTCTGTCTGTGTGCATGTCATTATCTGTTGTTCTTCTATGCATAATATTGTTTGTATTTCGAATAGTTTTTATGTATGTTTATTATCTGTACAAGCCTGTAAAATAGAGCTAAATGGCTATATTTATTTTTAAATGCAAGGTATCCCTTACATGGGTTAGTACTATCAACTAAGCAAACTTAATGCCTTGAGATCAAATGCGATATTTCCCATAGGGATACAGATAGGTAGATCTGTAGGTATGCAGTTTGGTAAAAATCGAGACATGGATTTCAAGAGCTTAATTTACTGTCGAGTTAATCTAGGCTCTGGTTTTATACGATACGAGGAGCTTATTTGTATTTGTAAATTAATTCAGTTTAAGGATGAAACAATAAGAATAAGATGAAATAATAGAGCGTCGGTGGCTCAATGGTGTGGACTACCGGGAAGCTGAGGTTCAAATCCCGACACGTACCAATGTGTTTTCGAATTTTCGAAAATATATGTACGTTATCCGACGCTCTTACGGTGAAGGAAAACATCGCGAGGAAACCTTCATGCACACCTGTGAAGAGATTCGTGTGTGAAGGCGTCCAATCCGCACTGGGCCCGCGTGGATTACTAAGGTCTAATCACCCTATACGGGTAGGCTCGTGCCCCTCGGTGGGGACGTATAATGAGCTGATGATGATGATGATGAAACAATATTTGTAGAAGATACAGTTGGGCGTTCTTCGGCCTGACATACCGACGACTTACGATGTTAGTAGGAGCTGGATGAGGAAAGCGGAGACCAGTGCAAAATCGGTATGACCTATTAATTCAATCAGTCGAAGCGATATGTTGAGAATAAATACAATTATATTCCAAGCTGTTCCCCATGGTATTACACGCGGTATAAGATTATTTCTCCCGCATTAAAACATAAACAAAAATCCCGCGCGGTAAAACATTGTATATTTTGCTAAAATAAAATTTAGCCTATGTTACGTGGATATTGTAGCTTTCGAATGGTGAAAGAATTTTTTGAATCCGTCCAAAAGTTTTGAGCCTAATCATTACAAACAAACAATTTCCTCTTTATAATATTAGTATAGATTAGTCGATTTTCAATTAATTGAATACTTCATACGATAGTGCGAACGTTTAAGTTTCCATTAGAATACACAAACAACGACGGCCCAATTTCCATAGGAGTAATTGCTGGGTTACAAGCATTGGAATCAACAAATGGAAGTTCAATTATATTTTGTATTTAGGTGAATGTCAATGGAGAAAGGAACTCCTATTAGACAAGTCGAGCCTCGTATATTGATGAGATTTTGATTATATGTATCTATAGGTATATGGTTTAATAAGATTATCTTCGTATGTTAGAATTAACTTTCTTTTAATTTCACTGCCCATTCTAATTTACCACTGCAATGGTTTTTTTATATTTAGTCCCTATTCGGGTCGAGTGCTTGAATCACCAATCTTACATGGTTCTACAGCCATAAAAGATACAGTTGTGTTCCAGGCTGGTCTTGAATATATATTTTTTGCTACAAGTGAAAAATTGCACTATATTCATTTTCTTTGGGTGAAAAATTTCAAGAAATGGTGAATTAATCCACTCTTACACTGCTATAATTTCATTGCCATTCCAATAGAGATTCAATGATAGGATATCATCATCATTACTAACTTGTAGGCTAAATGCTGTGAAATATTGATAATCAAGTAAAACAACCCTTTTTCTGTCTTCTACTCGTACTGCGACCAAGCGCTGGGCATATTCGACTGTCCAGGGTTCTAATTCCGTTAATTTAAAATGCGCTGATAAGATCGGAGTTGAATCTTAATTGCAAAATTTTGCACTTATTCCTTCTTTATCATGGCAGGGTTTTAATTGGTAACACCATCAGAAAATTCAATCTACTATAAAATTACCATTTTAAACCATTAAAGTTATATTGGAATACAAAAATTACAGTTGTACAACCACCAACAGTACCGTATTGGTTATTACTGTAAAACTCAAATAACTTCCTGACTTATAATTAAATTATTTGGTTGTTAGGTGAATATTATTATTTTCAAATAAACATATATCTATATTTATCAAACATTATACAAGCAATATGTTTATATCAGCGTATTTTTTCGACTATTCCTTTTCACGAAGGGTTTCATGTTTATTCGTAATCGATGGATATTATTGAAATGAAGGGAGTGTAATATTTGGGTGGATCATTGAAGCGTATATTATACATATCCCGACCTTTTAACCTAGTTCAAACCTTATTCGTATGATATTATTTTTTCACATTACATATCCATAATTTACATACGAAATAAATGATAGACGTGAAACTTTCAGAATTTTTCTACGTAGAGAATACCGAATTAGCTTACGTTGGGGCGAGGAAAAACCGTAACTTCGTTCGTTGACGTACCATTCGATATTCAAATGAGAGGAGAAATTGTGCAAAGCGTTGTCCCGGTGTATACGAATACTTACATAAATAACAACAAATATTGTACTTGACAATAAAGCAGTGTTTGTTTAAAAAGTTATGATGGCTAGCAGTAAAAAATTACGTAATTAATACATTACCACCATGTGCTGTGTGAAATACCAGTGTAACAATATTTTTGACTGTGGTGCGCCCGTGCAGACTATCCAACACATTATAAAAGACTGTCCCAACCGAGATTCCCTGGAACTCTCTGAGTTTGCTTTCTCCTTGCTGACGCAGCCCCAATGGTGTAGAACTTAGATATTCGCTTATAGTTATAGAGTAATCCATTTATGAAGCAACTTGTACAGATAAAATGCCATACGAATCCATATAATATTATAAATGTGAAAGTATCTCTGTCTGCTGTTTGACGCTTTCACGCCTAAACGGCTGAACATTTTTATTGAATTGGTATGTTGATAGTAGGTAACCTAGAATAGTTTAGGCTACTTTTATTCCCGATTCACCCCCACTCCTAAAATGGGGGTTGAAGTTTGTATGAACATCCGCAATTTTTGTAGTACACGCTGAAATTTGGTATGCGGATTAATGTCACAAAAGAAAATGTGGCATGATTTTTTTTCAAAACCACCCCCAAACTCATCTAATAGGGGATGAAGTATCATATCCGATTTTTCACATTTTAAGTAGATTTTATTGAAACTTGTATGTTTTGAAAGAAGGTACTAGAATAGGTTAAGGCTACTTTTTGTCCGTTTTCACCCCCACTCCCTCAAATGGGGGTTGGAAGTTTGAATGCAACATTCCACAATTTTAGTATACTACGCTGAAATTTGATGTGCGGACTGTTTGTCAGAAACAAAAAATATGGCATATTTTTTTTTCAAAATCCCCCCCAAACCCTTCAAATAGGGGAGGAAGTATCATATCCGATTTTTGCAGTTTTAAGGTAGATTTTATTGAAACTTGGTATGTTGATAGAAGGTAACCTAGAATAGGTTTAAGGCTGCTTTTTGACCCGTTTTCACCCCCCACCCCTCAAATGGGGGTTGGAAGTTTGTATAGAACATTCCGCGATTTTTGTAGTATGACGCTGAATTTGGTATGCGGACTATTTGTCAGAAACGACAAATTGGCAATTTTTTTTTTTCAAAAAATCCACCCCAAACCTTCAAATAGGGGAGGAAGTATAATATCCAATTTTCCGCAAAATATATATATATATATATTTCGGAAATGGACACCAAAACCTTTAAAGTTAGGGAAGGGGATCCTACTTATATATATATATATATTCAGAAATTTTACCCTGTACGAGCCAACTCGTACATTTTTATATTATTCAGAAGCCTATGTATAGTTATATATGTATATATATCCACAAAATTGACCCCGAAACCTTTTAAATTGGGGAGGGGGGAGGGGGGATCCGTTTTTGGAAATGGACTCCAAAACTTTTAATCTTGGGCGGGGGATTCCTATGTATAGAGTATATATGTATACATAATTTTTAAAAAAATTTCAAAAAGTTTAAACAGTTTACAAGGTAGAAAGCTAAAAATAAGTATGATGGCTTTTTGTCATGAACAATAAATCTTGTATATTGAAGTTTTGAAACACGGCCTTAAAGCCTTAAATAAGAAAAAGAAGAAGCAGTATTGCAGTGTTGAAATTAATCTGTTTTCGTTACCAAGTGGATGGCTCCACTTTCCTGGTAACCAAAACAGAATAATTTTGTCATCCCGAATTTAACGCGGGCGAAGCCGCGGGCAAAAGCTAGTAAATAATAAATACAATATTTTGAATAATCAATCAATATTCAGAATACTTGTATGTAAACAAGCTATGTATGTTTTCTTTATGTTTTAAAATAGATAGTAGTGTAAACCGTGCCAAAACATGTTTCAAATATCGGATATTGACCGCCAGTTTTCGTATAATATGCGAGTAAGCTTTGTGCGATATGAATTTGACCCGAGTGGTGGAAAGCTATTATTCGGTTTAAAGCCGAAACTCGATTACGCCGGAATGAACCACGCGGAGCACGCACTTTCGTTTAACACTGGGTCAAGGATTGGTAACACCACTATGCGTACTGGGAGTTGTTGCATGCCTATTCTTTCGTTTAACCATGTAAAAAGCCTAGTAAATTGCCTTGTGGTAATTTTCGGGTAAGGTTAACATCGATTAGCATTTGGAATAACAATAAACTCTATCGTTTGATTCTGAACGTGGTTCAGTGTTTCTTTTGTTATAAACTAAGTCTAAGCAATCTGACGATGTGATGTTAACTTTTACCTATTATAGTAGGTGCCAACTTATGACATACTAGTATGATCATCAATTACATTATAAAGCTGAAAAGAGAGAAGCTTTGTTTATATACAGCTAAGTAGGTATATCGAACTACCTGAGCTCACTGACTATTGAGTTCATTCAGTCGTCTTTTCTATTTTAATATAATGGTTTAATATAATAACCACTCCCTAATTAAACTGAATAAACTCCTACCTAAAATATTTAACAATAAAAAAAAATGCATTTACATCATCATCATCAGCTCATTTAACGTCCCCGCCGAGGGGCACCAGCCTACCCGTATAGGATGATTAGGGCTTAGTTGTCCAAGCGGGCCCATTGCGGATTGGACAACTTCACATACAACCTTCGAATCTCTTCGCAGGCATGCATGAAGGTTTCCTCACGATGTTTTCCTTCACCGTAAGAGCGTCGGATAACGTACATTTATTTTCGAAAATACATTGGTACGTGTCGGGATTTGAACCTCAGCCCTCTAGGTAGGAAGGCGACAGTGGTCGGCATCAGTGGCTCAATGGTGAGGACCATTGAGCCACCGACGCCGACCACCGACGCATTTACATATAATAATAAAATTACATAGAAATAAATTTTGCAGATTTGATAAATTTGTTAAGTAACCGCTAAAATTTCTCTGCATTTGTACATAGTATCTAGTAAATAAACGAGTGTTTGCAAAACGCATGTCACTCATTATTTCCAATATAAACAATTTCCCCAAACCGTTACTGGTTCTTTAAAAATTTGCAACCGCATTTCCTACGTCGCTCCGATAAACGGGACGGGGAATGATGTCATTCATGTGTGACGTCAGTGCACTCGACAGCAGCTCATCAGAACCTCTCGTTGCAGGGACGTCGCCGTCTTGGGAGCAATTTGTGAGGGAGTCATTAGTACAGGCAGCGTGGCCTGTAGCACTCGTCGCGCCTCCTCGACGTGCGCTCACCGTTGATCATCAGTGAGTAACATTGAAAGTTTTATGACGTCGCATGAGTGTAATCTTAGGTGCGTGATAGATGACTGGTATGTATAGTACTGGTCAAAACGAACCATATGATATAATAGGCCTCGGCCTGTATCTTTTCGGGCTCAAGAAAATCACGGAAAACTTTAATAATGCACCCGATGCAAGCAGAGACCAATAGATTAGAGGGTAAAGTTAATCTTTATCCTCTAATCTGAAATGAATTTCAAAATTACATACTTTTTTTTAAACTCAATTCTATGGTTCCTATGCGAAGACAGCCAAATGTTTTGAGATTCTGAGCTTTGATTTTGTATTGGTCAGGATGCACTTATTGCAGAAGAAGTTGGCTTGGGTGCTAAAAGCTCCATCCATAATCCTGCCAAGATGATGCTCGAAGAAGTGCGGATAGGTTTAAAAGAGTTGGAGCATCACACTCTCCCCGTAGCCCACTCGCATCACCTAGCAAATTAGAAAATGCAAAAAGCATTTCCCATAACAAAGAAAACACACACACACACATCACAATTAAGCATATAACCTCTCGATGATGCCATAGTTTTGTAAAATTCATGGTTGCATTAGTATATACAACATCAAAATTTCATTTGATCACTACACAATCGACTTGGCTTTTCTATGTATCCTTTGTTGATACGGAAGTCCCGATGGTGAGAAAATGCATCATTTTATATACACATAGCGCAGAGTGCTGAGTGCAAAGGCTATCCTTTGTGGCACGCACGCACTCAATCTGTTTAGATTGCTCTCTATTCAGCAAGGCGGAAAACGTACACTGAAATATTTGTTCTAGTTCACGAATTCGTTGTCGCAATTTGATACTGGGCACTTCACCATAGGTTTCACGAAGTAAAACATCCGATTTTATATGTTGACTAGATATTTTAAAAATCACAGTTAAAAAAAAATCTATTTATTGCCCACTTCGCATTTGAATTGATGTAGAACAAACCGAAACGAGTGTCAGAGTTTTAATAAGGCCTCTGGTGTGTTTTTATAAAGAATATAATATAAAAAAATGGAATCGATGGTCGATTATGATCTAAGAAGAAAAATTCGTTAGCTAAGCGCATTCTTTGATGCTCAGAATAGATTTATTAAAAAAAAACAGATTGATTAATGATTCTGCCTGTAATGCAGTTAGTAAATGGGAAAATCACACAAAGTTACTTTCCCTATGCGTTTCCCCCATAAGATTTGATCTCCCGGTAGCAATCAGTAATATCAACTGAATGCTGAGATCACTACTAGATCATGAAAACAGTCAATAAAGGTTGTGGTATTGGTTTGAGCGTAGATTTTTAATCATTGCTTGAGATGGGGGTTGTATGTTCGTATCCCACACTTGTTGTCTTAAATCAGGTCTAATCGTTTATGAATTTGACAATACCTTTTTGATGGAAGGATGGAATAATAGACTTCATAAAGCCTCTAGAGAAATTGGGTCAAAATACTGTTTTGTATTCAAAACACTTGGTTACAAACAAAAGACTCAGGGAGTTTATGCATCAATCTTACAAAAGCGTCATATTTTCAGAACCTAATAAGTTTCGATTATATTAATAATCTAAAGAACATTATTGGTAAATGAGAGACGTTTTAATTATATGTCCGATTTTTACCCCCACTTTATAAAGTATATTGTGTTAAAATTAAATGAAGATGTTTGCTCGTACTTTTGGTGGCGGTTCGGAAATAACTGAAGTATCAAGGTGTAATGAAAATAATTCACCAAAGTTTTTGGCTATGGCAACTAACATTATTATTTTGAGCAAACATTATGATTAAGATGTCCTTTGGCTCGTAGTCATGAATCACAAGTATTCACAGATGATAATAAGTAAATGTTTGAACACCCATAAAGGCTTGTTTCGATGATTTGATAATGCCCGATATTACTTTGAAATATTAATGTAATAAAATATTGTAAACTATGTACCAAAAATATAACTCACTTGTAATGAACTATGAAACGCATTTAAAAAAATGAGTACACCAAACTTTTTTTATACCAAAAATTTTTTTTATATAGCAATATTACGTTTAAAACTATGCTCGGTTTTGTTACTTTATTTTAGGTATACGTTTCATATCTACACATTCAGTGTTTCTTTGACTAGTATTTAGTAATACAAGGTTTTACTTTATACTTATTTATCTTTAATATTTAGTAATATAAGGTGGTACGTAATACTAGAGAATTTCTCAGTCTCGGTATTGAAGGAACCTCGCGAAGTTTCGCAAGGCTTTGGTCGTCCAGAAAGCAAATATTCAATTTGCTTCTGAAATGGGAATGATAGATGGGGCGATAAGGCGTCTGTCATACCGCTGCGACCTCCGGGCTGTGACGAAAATGTATCGGTTGAGGATTGTAGCATCAAGAAAGTTTTATGTTGGTATCTATTTCATTATGTTTAGTTTTAATTCTTTCAATTTAGGGCCACTGATTTATTTGATCAGGGAAAAGTATATTTGTGACGAGTATGTATTTTGGTTTGAGTTTAATTTAAATAGGGAAAACTTGACGTAAGCACGAACATATTATGATGGTTCCAAATATAAGTTTTTGATCTTTAAATTATTGAATATTTCAGGACTTGACCGCTATCTTACCTGTTAAGTAATGATACGGCCGAATCATTGCTTGATGAAACATGCCAAATTAAGTAACAGCCTGTTAGCAAACGCCAAAGAGTTTTACTTAGCTGTACGTGTTTAAGAAAGTTGAAATAAAACAATTTACGTTAAAATAATGTTATGTTCGCCCTCGCCATAACCCTTGACAATCCTATGCTTGAGATTGAGATTTTGCAGTTTAGCACCGTTCAGAGCAGGGTAATCAATCATTCTTTTGGCTCACTTCTCCACTGAGTCCAAAGTGGCCAACGGAACTGAACGATCCCAAAGGTGACAACAGTACTTAATACATGAGCCAATTTGTGCTTTAAAACTGTATCCAGTTACTAAGCTATTATGTTAAATGCTATTTGAGTAACTAGCATAAAATAAGGACTTTTTGGAACATACTTACTTAAGGGACACTTTACGTGAATTCTGTAAGCATGATTTTATCCTGATGAGGGATTTGTTGATATAAGAGTACATTTCATCTTTTACTTAGTGAGGTGTGGAAACACATCGTTACTTTTTGCTGTTTTGTAGATGCATTCTTGTCAGGAAATTAGTTTTTCATGTATAGTTTCTTTATTATTTTTAAATGTACCTATAGTTATTAAAAAAAGGAAAAAATGGAGGCATGTCGTGGCAGCCTTTAAGTATAACAGCGATTTGTAATGAAACGGTTAAGTGAATATTTTTAAGCAAATATTATCATCATTTGTCATGTTGGTTGTCCATAAATAAGTTGTTCTTTGAAAAAAATTTTTTCATCGCTTGTTTTATTACTTTTGTTGTTATGTCAAATTGTTACATTAATACATATTAATTATTGTTTGTAATTAATCCATTTACTATTTTTGTAAGTAGGTAAGTGTTTGTGTCTGGTTGTCAGATTATAATACCTTTTGTACCCAAATCTACTCTTTCCGTGGGTGCCGTAAGATTCCGGGACGCCTATAGGCTCGTTGCATTATTTTTTTAGGCTAACAGTCATCTATGCTCACCGCTTACCCTGGGAAACTGCGAAGGCCATTTGTGGCAACTAATATATCTTTATTGGCATAAGTCTTATACATATACTTTCTGATCGTCAATTATTAATATTTATATTTTTTTACTCTCCTTGGCCACTCTACACCGGTCTGATGGCGATAAGGCCGACAAAAAAACAAGTTTTGCAAGGAATGACTACATTATTCTTAAATGATTTTATTTGATTTAAATTTTTGATGATTTTGTACATTTCATTTAATTGTTTAGTTTTTATGTCAATTTTAATATTTTTTTATGTTATTCAATTTTTATGTAATATGGTTGTTTAAATATTCAACTTCACGATCTTCACGAATGTACGAGGAAAGCTTCATTACAAGAAGAATGGCGACTAATAGGCTTGCCACCACCCCTTCTATGACAACCACGACCACTCTGCCAAGAGTGTAGCGACAATGAAGAAGAATTATATGAAATGAACGATTCGTTTACTTGTATTCTTTAAAGACCCTGCTTTCAATAACTCGCCTTGTATACGATACCTATAGAAAATCCTCCACACCCGTGAATTATAGAACCTATGTTCTACAGTGGAAAGGCACGTACTGATAAATAAAACGCGTATCATATACACATTAATATTACAAGAAAAATATGCATTAACATATTAACGTCGAGAGAGAGAGAGCGTCGGTTTTTATCCCAATGTTATATAATTTGTTTCTACCAACTTTAAGGTTATCTGAAACAAGTTCAAACTTTCCTACAACTACTCGTAGAATCCAATCAATATCTATTCAATAAAACTTGAAGCAAATATTCATCAATCATTGTGAACACAGTAGAAAGCCCCGATGAAACGTTTAGACCCATTGTTTTGAGGATTATCCGAGATGCGGCGTTGGAATCTAGATAGCTGTCACTATTGTTCAATGTCCGGTGGTACTTTTATTCATCTGTAATGGACGAATGATTCTATACTTTTCCCCTGGTATTTTATTTGTAACGATATTGTTTCCTGTATCATTATAGTAAACGGTATACCGAAGTATGTCGAAAAGTTTGTTGACGATTACCTATCATTTGTTGTTCCGTGTTTATATTTTCTAAAATTATGTGTCATGTTATCAATGTGCAAACTAACATTGACGCATAAATATAATACTTTATATATAAGAAATGATTGACCGATATTAAAAGTATCAGGGCTCGTAATGACGATAAAAACGAAAGAAAAAAATTAATTTACTTCACCACAAAATTTACATTATAGGCATGAACAATAAGTCCATAACTAAGAAATTGCACATAAAAGAAAAGAAAAAAAAATAAAAACACAGTAAGCCGCTAATAAAAAAAATTTTGGCCAAAAGGACTGATTAGGATAAAAATTGGTTAAACGATGACAATCAATACAAACATTGAGCAGCGTACTGTTCATTATATTTAAGGTAAATGTTTGTGGTATAAATAACCATATATAAACGTTTACACAGCCCCATACCGCCCTGATTGGAGCAAGAAACTTGTATCATGTAGGTACAAGAAACGGATAATGATACGTATGTATACATTTGTGTAAATATAACAAATTCAAATACAATTACCCAAGTACAATACATTTAGGTTTCTTTTTTTTATGTTATAAGTGTACAGGACGGTCTGGACGCTCACCTGATGGTAAATGATACGCCAGACCATTACAGAGCGGCATTAAAGGAGACCAACAACTGATAGACAGTTATTATCCTCCCTCAACGCCGCACTGCGCCTGTCACCCAAGACAACAGATGTTGGGTCTCTTATACCCGGTAAATTCACTAGTTACAGTGCCCTCATCCCGAAACACAAAAGTGTATAACACTTCTGTTTCAGGGGATGATATCTGGCACTGCGGTGGTACAATTTAAGTACTAATTTAATAAAGTTAAATAAATAGATGATTTTATGGATATAAATAGGTATGTATTATAAAATGAAATGAAGTTTTGTTTGCTGAATGTATTTGTATGGTATATATGTTCCAATATATAGTTCCCACACATTGGGGCGAAACACAATAATGCGCGCCAAGCTGACGTCAGAACGGTTTATAATATAACTGTTTTTTTATATTCAATTGTTTGAGGAACAGAGTTTTTCACATAGGTACAGTTTAGAACAGTTTAGGTATTGTCATTTGGTGCATACTTTGCGACTATTCAGACATGTCTTACGCCATCCGGACACACACCATAAATATGCATTTCATTAAATGAATAGGGCGATCCTTTCGGTACGATTATTCTTTCACTATAGTGCTATATTTTTTTGTTTGTTGATATATTTTCAAATTTTTAGCCAAGTAAATGTTTCTCATATAAAATATATCGTGACATTAGAATTTAACGCACTAACATATTCTCCTTTGAGATAGGCATTTGCATTCCACACACGTCAACTAGTTACGCCAACAATAATGTGCTGCTTTCAAACTATTCAGCTATTGCTTTTAGTTTTAAATAAAGTTAAAACTATCTAGCTCTAGATAGCACTGACGTATTTTTGAATTATATTAGCAAGAAAATATGGCAATGTTCGAAATGGGATAGTTATTATAGCATCTAAATAGCTTGTGATGTAAATAGAACCCAATTTTAAAATATTTAATGGTCCCTGAAATACAATGACAATAAATACAACTACATTCATCTGCATCATAATGAGCCTATAACGATCAACTGTAATACGAATCGGTGCGTATTTTATTTCCATCCTAATATTTATGCCAAGACCGGTTGGCTTAGCGTGTTGCAGAAGCTAGGAATCATCTTTCTTTTAGGACAGTTAGGTAAACCAAAATAATTATGTACTTATTGTATGTAGGTTCATAGGTGTGTAAACGCTACCATTTAAGTAAGAAAGAGCTTTGATTTAACAAAAACTGTCCGGTTCAACTTGCCATACTATGGCCCCAAAGAAAACTGACATGAAATAACTAAATAAAAAAATATCTAGCCAAATCTAAGCATAAGCCTGTAATACGATAGTAAACAACGGATAACCATACTTACATACTTTTTTTGTAAATACATATCTATTGTACATTAAAAACACCCAGAACAATACATACAGACACGTTCACGCACAATAATGACGACCCATTTGGTTACCTACCCAGTCGTTTAGTACCCGTAATACAAGCTTCACACTTAACTTGGGGCTAGATGGCGCTATGTGAATGTCAGTGAATATTTATATATTTAGATGTTTGTACTGCCCGGAGATCAAACACGGACCTGAGAGTAAGACTAGTGGGATATTCATTGCCGTTTTATATAATATTTTGTCAAATGAGTGGAAGGAAATAAGGGAAGAAGAAAATGAAAGGGAAATGGAGATAACGGTGTGACTCTGACTCTGCTTTCCCAAGTTCGGTAATTTATTTGTAGCTCTTTCGGGATACGAGTTCCCATGGGCGACTGAATCACTTATCCGGTTATTTGTATGCCCGTTCGCCTTGTATTGAAAAAAAAATAGTACGTGACTGCTAACATGAATGCGGCGAACTATCAATATATTCAAAGGATTCTCTAAAAAGCACTCTGTTTTAGCTGATTCTGCAGGTAAACACACCTGCAGAATCAGCTGA
>PQWD01007497.1:0-29118 GCA_019425675.1 Leucinodes orbonalis
AAGGTATCTTGAAATCACGCTGACAACCAAGTGATGAAGCCAATGTCGACTATTGTATCAGTGGATTTCTAATTGATAAAGTCTTGTTGCTAAAATGGATGATTATCAAAAATTTAAAGTCTTTAATCAATTTCATTTTTTTGTAGAACACTGATAACATCAAATGAAGCTACTATGATTCGAAACTGTAGTTTCTCTACTAAGAAGAATTCGAAAAACCTCAATTTACTCTTTTGAAAAATGACTTTGCTGTTTTAAATTATACTGTTTTTAGTAAAATCAATTACTATTATTATCATTTATGCCTATAAAGCAAATCAGAGTCATAATTTTAAATCTCGTACTTATCATTTTAAGATATTTGGCAAGAGTCAGGTCACGATATGAAGTTAAAATAAATTTAAAGAATTAAAACGTATATATGAATCCCATTAAAGAGTTCGTCCGTTCCTGTTGTTCCAGGTCGCCAGTTCAAAGCTCACAAGGTGATCCTGGCAGCATGCAGCAAGCACTTCCAAGAGTTATTCGACACGGCGCCGCCGAGCCATGCAGGCGCGTGCTACGTGATCCTCGAGGCTACCACTGCGGACAACATGCAGGCCCTGCTCGAGTTCATGTACAAGGGGGAGGTTCACGTCAGCCAAGACGCCCTGTCGAGTTTTCTTAAGAGCGGCGAGAATCTGCAGGTATTTTTATTGTGCACAAGGACCATAATCTTCCACAAGCTCAGTTTAAATTGTAATACTACAATGGTTACATGTAGCATGTCCACTGGCTGTTCTCAATGATTTTTAACATTGAGTCTCTTCAGGTGACTTTGAACTGAGAGGAGTGCTGTTTTACAGCGTGTTTAAGATTGCATTTTCGCAGGCTGTATCAGTTGCAAATTACGAACAATAAGATTTAGTAACAGATGCTGCTGGGACCACTTATATCTCTTATGTCATAAAACAGTTATATTTAATGAAGCTCAGGTATGCATACGAGACTGGTCTATAGCTTGCTGGCTTTATAAAATTTGGTTCAAATTTACCCACCCCAACAGTAAACAAAACGATGGCCCACGCGAGCAGCTTTGATGATACTATAACAAAGTTATTTGCCCTGCCAAGATGCGAACTAATGTATGACTTAAAAATAAATGTATAATATCGTATTCCAGGTGAAAGGCCTGTCTATGGAGATGTCCCAAGATGCATGGGTGAAGCAGCAGACTCAGCAGACGGGCGGAGACCGTCACCAGACGCGCATCAAGACAAGCCCGGTGTCAGGATCGGGCAACTGCGAAGCTCAGGTTAGAATCCTAACCTATCTTATGTTTACGTAGGGTAGGGTTTTCGCTTTTAACGTCAATAGAATTAACCTCTATTTCAACCATATTACCGTTGAGCCAAAATTTGTGGAACTTATAATTATAACTCTAGGTAGGTTCAAGTTATATTATCTTGTTCCGCCTTTTCCATGAGATAATTATTAGGTGTTATACATTACTGTGTTTAATTAAGAGGGCATTCTACCAAGTAAAATTACTGTGTATAAAGTACTAAACATCTGTCGTTTGGGGAGACGAAAGCAGTGTTGGTAGAAAGTGATTTCTATTTGAAATCCTTAAGCGGTTTCAATAGATTAGGCAATATACTTTTTACAATGTTCAGTAACTCTCATGCTCCTATTGTCCATCGATCTACTCCATTGCAGAATCTAACTACAAACTTCTTGATATGGTGAAGAATTAGCGTAATATCTACCAATGGATAGGTGTTTGAAGTGAAGAACCTAACCTCTGCTCGGTAACGGGTAGAATTAGCAATTCTCTTACGAATTGCTTATAGTGTGTGAGGTTTTGTAACCTATTCTTACCATTGTACCAGGAGTCGGCACCATCGCACACCTCTAACTACTTGGTAACGGGAAGAATGCAATACTATCTGAAGACTTGTACACAGTGTGTGAGGTTTTTGTAACCTATTCTTACCATTTTGCCAAACGCTCTACACCTGCAATCTGTGGGTCTGCTACTCGCAGCGGACTATGAACGCTCTCCGAGTTCAGTATAATAACGCGTTCAGGGTGTTGGCTTCCGCGCTGGTGCAGCGCGTCGGCGATGTTCGCGCACGCGCGGAGCCCCAACAACATTCTGAACGTGCCCAGTGTCAAGCTGGACAGCCTCCTTCTATGGCACTGGTCCAAGCACAAGTGCGTGTGCTTGGAGCCCCACACGGTGGAAAATACTTAAATTAATATTATGTTTCATGCCTTAACTAACATATTTTTTAAGAAACTTGTACACTAACAATTTTACGGGCTAAGCCTGAAATAAATATCATCATTACATCCTAAAATGTCCACTGCTGAACGAAGGCCTCCCTAATGATTTCCACGCGGGCCGACCTCTAGAAGTAACATATTTATTTTATTTATTTATTGTAACCAGGAGTCGGCACCATCGCACACGGCCACCTTCGCGCCCATCATGCCGCAGTACGGCCTGCCGATCCACGGCAGCGGCGGCGCCATGGGCCGGTACGCGCCGCCCGCCCACGTGCCAATACACTCCACGTCCATACGACGCCCGGCACAGCCGAAGCCGTCGCCGTCGCAGAGTCCGCACGCTAGGAATTATAGGTGAGCTGACTTGAAGACTTTATGGAGAAAGAAAGGGAGAACTATTAATGAAAAATCAGTTATCCCACCAAAAACATTTCATGTAAAAAGATAAATTAAGAGAGAAGAACTATTAATCAGTTATTATTAAAATAATATTTTACATTACGACACTTTACAATCCAACTGAAAATTTGGTATCCCGCTACAACTTTAAAGTTAATGGTTTAAAATGGTAATATTGTACCTATAGTAGAATGAACTATCTAATTGTCTTACAATTTAAAATCTATTATAAAACAGAAGAAATGAGTGCAAAATGTTACTATAGGAACACAATAATGACCCTATTAGCGCATTTTAAAACTAGCGGAATTGGGGCTCTGTGGGACTACCGCCATCTCTTTAAAGAGTATTACTATAATTACAAAAAAATACAAAAACTTTATTTCAGTAACTTAGACTAATACAAATAAGTAGTTGGTGCTCCCTTTTAAGCTTGATTGCTTGTGGTAGACAGCACCGCTCTTCCATAGCATGGTTACAAATTGACTAAACCACAAACAATAGTATAGTAGATTGTGTGTGGGTTTGTGTGGTGTATGTGAGTGTTTGTGAAGTGTGTGTGTGTATTTGTGAGGTATATGTGTGTTTTTTGTGAGGTGCGTGTGTGTGAACGTGTGTGCGCGCGTGTGTGGTCCATGATTTTTATAAGTAAACTATGAAAATAGGAATTAATTTAATAAAATATGTTCTATTTCAGCATAACTTTTTGTTTTAAGCCATTCAGTTAGTTCATATTTCAATCTCGTGTAATTCATATTATAAATATCAAGTTCTTTATTAATTTTATTATATATAACATACGCTCTTATGACATATTGCCTCTGCGCAAATACAGACTTCACTCGAGTTTGATGCACAACGTTACGTTTTTACAATTATATTACTGTTTTAAGATAAGGCTTGCCCCTGAAGTGCCCAGGAGGTAATAGTTTGGGGCCATGGCGATGGTTGTCATATTATTGGGTTGTCGCTCGCGTGTACTGTTTTGTGGATAGGGGTGTTTCCGCTGCCCCCTGGCTCACTTACGGCCTCACGGGAAATTCACTCTGCATTGTGTTTCGCCGAGTGAGGGTACCTGAGACAGAAAACCATCGAGAGCCAATCGCGTTTGCCACTTTGCAGTTGTGAAGGTATCCGCAATAAATATCGAAAAGTCCATCCGAAATAAAAAGATTATCCAAGTTTCCAAGACATCCTCATAAGGCTTGCCTTTGAAAAAGATATTATATCTCACGTAGAGTCAAGCTTCTAAATCTAAAGAGTCCAACACTACGGACCCCAATTTCAAAAAATTCTACCGTTTCGCTACGGTAATGCAAATATTTGATTTCTGATCTGAAGTCAGTAACGAAACCGAAATACATATTTACTGATTATGTAGATTTTTTTGAAATCGGATCGATAGAGTTAGGCTGTGTAGATTCAGATGCTTGGCTCTACTCGAGATCTGATATATTTTCACAGGGCAACTATTTATTGAAACATTGTTATCATCATGGACTTATCTTTATATAAAAAAAAAATTTGTTTATATGCTCAACTGTTCACAATAATTTATTGACATTGCCAAACACTATCAATTGGTTTAAGGCTGAGAGCCATCGGCGCTCGCCAATTGCCCGGTGAAGCTGTAAAGGCCATCTGCGGCCAACAGCAGTAGTCAGTTCGAAAAAAAAAAACAATCTATTGTCGAATTTGTATCAAAAATAGAAAAGTAGTTCAGTAGTGCACGTAAATATTGAAGATAAACACTAAAAAGAATCTTCACAATACCAATAATATTACCCAATATTTGTTAAATCGTGAATATCAAGTCGTTGCCTGCCCTTACACAAGGCTAATTTGAATTTGTATTCGCCAATTTATTCCTTGGATTCAACGGGATTTTGTTCATGATCGTGAAATATCCATAATTATTTCCTTTTTCCTTATTGACGCTTTGTTGGGTAAAGCCGTTTCATGTCTTGTATCTCGGAATCGAAGTGGATCTTAGTTTCATTGAAGTGGGTTTCTTTTATTCGATTTTTGTTTTTTTTTTATTGTTTTGTCGTCGGTACGTGTGTGTGTGTGTGTATATACAATCAATCGCATTACTAAGATTACTCTTTAAATATTTTTGACAGACTTACGAATCTAAAAGGATGCTAGATGGTCTCTTATGACTTGGTAACAGTGGTCGCTGATAAAAAATAATTTCTAGTTCACGATCCACAGTAATTCTTTCAAAAAACATTTAAACAACAATTTTAGGCTTAAAGGCAGTTTTGATAAGTGTTTTTTTTTTTCAAAAATAGTTTAGTTTAGTTTTCATTTTAATATTGACTAGAAGGTATCTGTAATCCATTGTAAACTGTGCTGGTCTTTGTTTTACAGATAATTACAAAACAATATGTAATCGCCAATGTACAATTAAATTATTTTTCAAGTAATACTTATCTGTAAAATGCATATGTATTAATCATCACGTGAGTCAAATTAAGTCCACTAAAATTTAGGTCACATTATAATTGCGTCCACAGAAACGATAGGCAAGAAACCATTGTGACCAAATTATATCCCATACTATGACTAACTTTTGTGACTAATAAGGCTGAACACAATATAAATAATATGTATGACCACTCGTATATATAAACTTATACTTGATAAAAACAGTAGTTACAATGTTATTACATCACGCAGGCCATTCTAAGGTAGAAGCTGTAACCAACTGCCTAACGCGTCTGTTAAGGTAGAGTGAGATTCTTGACTCGGGATATGAAAATGTTAAGTTACGGTCCTACCTACCTACTTAGCCTTGATGGCATTTTTGTGTAACACGATTCTCTTCTATATTATTTTCATTTTTTTTGTAACCGCATTAATTATGTCAGAGATGCATGCTTTTAGGTGATAGTTTAGTCTTATACTTCTTGTATAAACATTTTTAACTATCTCAAACTGTTACCTGTTATGTGCTCATATACAAATAAATAAATGGGTAGTGCACAATTCGGTATTCTCCACCATCCGTAATAAAATACCAAACCTTATTTTTTTAAAAGCGCACACGACATATAAATTAAGATATGTCTGCAATATTGTATTTTTGAATACACTGAAACCAATTAATATTTGGTCAATTGATGATAGTGAGCAATGACGTCACATATCAATAATCTCATACAAAATATATGGAAACGTTCCTTTTTGACATTTCATAAAAAGTGCGTCAACGATTAGTGGTGTCAAACACCCAATTTGTTGGTGTTGTATTGCAGACAAAGCTCGTCGTCGTCCCACTGTGGCAGCGTGGCCGACGAGCCGGACACGCGGTCGTCGCCGGGCGCGGGCGGCCGCTACGAGGACAACCCGCCCGACTGCACCTCCACGCTCGCCAACCCGACCAAGAACAACGGCTACGAACGCAGCGCATCCGCCAACGACGACATGATTGAACGCCTCTCCAATGATCAGGGCGCTGAAGGTAACGTGCTGTGTCGGCTAGGTTAGTTGTTCAACAGATGTGAGTCGGCTTATTGGTGTGGACTGTTGCCTTTCGATCTGGAGGGCGTGTGTCCCGCCACGTGCCGTGTTGCAGAATGTTTGATAATATATGTACGTTTATCCGACGCTCTTACGGTGAAGGAAAACATCGTGAGGAAACCTTACAGTCCACGCCATTGAGCCACTACGCTATTAATATTACGGTACGGTACATAGATTTAGAATAGCGCGCTGTATATACTATATCTATGGTACGGTATTATTTAGTAAAAATCTGGTATATAGAGAAAATAGTCACTTTTTTGTATGTATGACTGGGGAACGCTTTAGATTATTATATTCCCAATCAGATAGGGGCACTTGAAACTGTAACAGTGGGCCAAATTGCCGTCAGTTGTCTTCACAGACTTTCTTCGCATAATGTCTTAAATAAATTTAATGTATAGTCGCAAAAGTATGTCATCACTTGTAGAATCGATTTTTACCAAAACGTCATGCGTCTGATGTTAGGTCTCTTGTGCCCAATAATTTGACTAACTTCAGTGCTTTCTACCAAAACTCATGAGTCCGCCAAAGACCTGTTTCATAGGCAATATCTGGTCCATTGCAATGAATACCTACGACGACTCACAACCGAGTTTACCACCTAGTAAACCGCTGACTCCTCAATGGTTCCTATTGCAGACTTACGGGTGAAGAGCGAGAATGACTACCACCAGACCGGCTACAACAACTCGCCACCTCCGCCGACCTCGATACCCGCCGCCAACTACCACGACAAGCCAATCACGACGTCGCCAGTGCCACCCAAGCCCAGCCCCGACATATGGCCGGCCAAGATCATCACGAGCAAATCTGGTGGCATCGCAACTGCTGACGGTGGGTGATTTGTTTGAATGTAGTTGATAGTGTAGTAAGAGGATACTTTTCATATAAAAAGACGGAAATAAAAGGAAACTAAACTGAGTTCAACTTAAAACTTTGTTTTAACCATGTTAATACAGAACTTGAGTTTGTGATGTATCGACAGTTATCTTCTACCCATACGTCACGAACTTGACTAGGATTGGTTTGGAATGATTAATTTGTTATTTTAATTCAAAATACAAATTAATTATATAAAATTGGACAAAAATAATTGACTTCATGGGCACACTATAAAATATATGAATCGTTTTAAATAGCAATTAATTTTTCTACTATTTTCTCACTTCTTAAACCAAACAATAACAGCTGTACTTCCTTGATTACAGGCAAAAACTGAAATGTCCATACTGCGACCGGCTATACGGGTACGAGACGAACCTGCGCGCGCACATCCGGCAACGGCACCAGGGCATCCGCGTGCCCTGCCCACACTGCTCGCGCACGTTCACGAGGAATAACACCGTGCGTCGTCACATTGCTCGCGAACATCGCCATCAGGTACGATAGCTTGCCATAGCAATTATTCGTAGCACATGTAGTGACGGTGTAGCACAGTTGAGTGCCGTAGCACAAGCTCGTAGTGCTTGTATAAGCGTGCCCTGCCCCAAATGTTCACGTACATTCACAAAGAACAACAACTCCTTCAGGTACCGTTGCGCAGTCTCGTAGCACATGTAGTGGCGCTGTAGCAGTTTTGCGTTCCGTAGCACAAACTCGTAGCACCTACATAGACAGTTTAACACTGTATGCCGGTATCGCTATCAGGTATCGTAGCACATGTGTTGGCGCTGTAGCACTGTGTGCCTGGCCTCATTCTGCTCTTGAATATCCACGGGAAATCATACCGTGCGCAAATCGTCTCTACGCTACGTTACACTGGCAGCGCAGAGTTTTGATTTTAACTTACATGTAATTAATTTTAGAAACTATATTTTGTGGAACGTAGTACCTAAAGTACTATCACGCTTGTCAATATAATTATATCTATGGTGATGGTATGTTTCAGGTGACGCCGCACCTGCAGCCGCCGCTGCCGAACCACACGCAGTAACGCCGCCGCCGCCCCCCCCTACGATATCTTACCTCCTCGATGCATATTATGTAATCAATCATCTACCTCAAAAATTGATCTTAAGGATTTTTTAAGGTTTCCAAAATTGTGCGATAATTGTTACTTAATTAAGTCGGATACGGGCGCGCTGCCCGCCCAACTAGCGTAAGTCCGTTGACTGTGAGATGAAGTTACCTTTTTTAGACGTTTCGTTCGGTGCCCTCGGTCGGCCGACCCGGGGCGCCTACTGATGTTGAGACTGACGGTCATAGGCTAAGTGTATGTAAATAATAGGAGAATGTTGTAAATCGCCTTGGCCTAGGTTGAAACACGCGTTAAAGTAACATTGTGGCAAAAAAACTACCTCAGTTTTAATAGTTTACACACATTTTTTTATTATATTTTTTATTTTACTAATACACTGATTATCTCTATGCTATACTCGCGATGACAATAGATTATGTACCAGTTTTAAGTTGCATATTTAATTACACAACTGTGATACAATAGAAAACGGGCTTTATACTTAATGATATATGGTTATTTATGTTTGCCACATTGTCGTTTTAAGAATGAAAGGGAAAACGTGCGGGACACACGAACGTAGGGTTTCTGCAGTTGTTTAACTGTACAGTGAATTAGAACGGTTTAGTTTTGTACAAAGTACAATTTTGCCCTAGACACATAAGTAGTTAGGTAAAAACGTGTTATAAAATTGTGCATGTAAGATTGGATGCATGAGTGGTGTTAACAATCCATTTCTGTCGTTCGTATCGGGCTCGCCTGCGCGGGTGTTATAATTGAGACCAAATAATTATATGTTTCAATGGGATGGTGTCGATTTTAACATTCCGTTATGATGTTTTATTTCGTCGTAGTGCATTTAGATGAAGGCCACTTTCTACTTCTATATTCCTAGTCATTAAAGTGCAACCAGTTGAGATTTTTTTAAAGAAAATAATTATTTAACGCGTTCCACCGTCGGGGACTAGTATTATATTATTTTGTTGAGTCGGCCCCGACGGCGGCAGCAATACAGACGGTCTTAGTTAGCATTCAGGTGGGACAGTGCCAAATAACCTCAAGATTAAGTTCACATCTATTATTTATTTTATTATTTTTTGTTAAGTGTGAATGTAGCGACTGTGTTATATTCCTGATATTTAGGAATAGGTTGCATTCATATTTATTATATTTATATTTTTAGGGTACACAATTGAATATATTTTATGAGAAATGCTTTATGAAGGCTCAGTGACTTTTAATGCTAATAGTTTTTTTTTGTTTGTTACTCGTACCATTTGGAAGAAAGCGTTTTAGTTATCTTTTGATGGTCTGACGCTTACTCGTTTTTATACTATACTCGGAGTGAGGCGAGCTAATGCTGTGGACCGAATAGAAGCTATATTATCGTATCTACTCGACAAATCCATTATATTTTAGATTCGTATAAGCAGGCTATTTACTCTATATACACAACTGATATTTTGTAATAAAAATCTCTATGTCCATATTAATATTATGAAAATTGATTGATTGGAGGTAAATCTGTCTTGTTTTCTTGTTGCGCAGTAACGGTGAATATTTATATTTGGAAAGACATCACAGTTTTCAAGTTTCAAGTACAAATTGGTACTTTCATCTATTTATATACTGATTCTATTTGATTTGAACACGTATTAGATAAGTTTAGAACTTGTACGTTACACGGTTTGCACGTGTTTTCGGTTGAGCCGAGAATTTTGTTGACGAAAATCGGGTGGCTTGCGTGATTATGGGAATCAGTTGTTAGACATTTTATTTACAGTTATAAAGTTATATCCTGATTCGTTGATAGTAAAGGTGTATATTATCGCACATAATTTTAATTTTACGATTCTGTCTGTGACGTCTAGTTTGGTAGGGTGGTGAACAATTTGAAATCGTTGAAGATGTACAAGCTGAGGGCACACGCACCGAACGACTAAGATATGTCGGGAGCGTTGAAGGTACATAGAACTCAATATCCTTGCGTGTAAGACTAAAGCGCAGTGCCTTCAGCGAATCTATTCGGCTACAGAAACGGTCAGTTATAAGGTGTAAAAGAAATCATTTTTCTAGCAATGTTGACCGAATCTGTTTTATTTCCATTGTACAAAAGAACGCATTACTTTATTTCTTCATCATATTGGTTTTTTTTCGGTAAGTGTATTATTGTTAAGACAAAACATGTTTTGCTATTACAATTGCAAATTGTTAACATTACGTTTTATTATTATTATTGGAAACAAAAAATTCTATTTTTGTCTTTACGTTTTTTTTCTTATGAATTATAAATTCATAGTTGTGATTTCTTTTCGACATTTAATGTTTTTTGTGATACGTAAAAGAGGATTGCATTAATGCATGTTTTAGCGGTTATTATTTTCATGTTTCGGTTAAGTAAAGTACGCTACGATGGGTATAAGTTAAAAACGACGGTGACGTTAAGTTGGATAGAATCAAGTGGATTCCCTTTTTATCTAAATTTCTTCTAAGGTACAAATTTTAGATTACAATAACACAGGTCAATTCTTAGTTCGTGTAGTTTGTTTTGCTGCAATATGAACATGTTACCTATGTACAAAGGATTCCTTATA
Source organism: Leucinodes orbonalis (assembly GCA_019425675.1). Lineage (NCBI taxonomy): Eukaryota > Metazoa > Arthropoda > Insecta > Lepidoptera > Crambidae > Leucinodes > Leucinodes orbonalis. Next base: position 10,753 of record PQWD01007497.1, read on the forward strand.
TCATTGAAATAGTATACACACCTAAATTAAGTTGACGCATTGTTAAAGCTAATTAGTGGACAAGTTAGTGTTCCCTAATAGTTGTAATGTTGTATTTGATGTGATAAGTTACATAGTCGGTGTATGGCAATCCCCTTTCCCCCCTTTCACGAGACTTGGGCCGATCACCCCGGGTTTTGTCTGTTATGTAACTCTGTTTCTGATGGAAATGGGTCGATTTAATATTGCAGTACGACACTTTGGATCCAACATTTGATACAAACGATACATTTCAAATATTGGATCCGGTGTTAATTGTACATGAATGCTGGAATTATACGGCTATGTTCCAAATAAGGACTCCTACAGGGTTGGATTTTAGGTCCCATTTATCGCCTATTGAAATCTATGAGATTTCCAATGAAGGTATGTGAATTATTTATTTGGAACATAGTACGATTACATATATAATTGATTCTGTGGGCTAACACAATTATTTAATCTGACTTTGAAAGTCACCTAAATCTTAATGCAATATGGAGATTGTTGTTCTTTCCTTTATAAATCAAATTAATAAATAAAATAAAATTGTGTTTGCTCAACAGTTGACTCGGTAATAGTTTGCTCTCAGCTCCGCTTTGGTTCAGTCGATAAGGTCTTAGTTAGGTATATGTAAGTTTTCTTTATTTGTAAATAAATCGCGATGTGTCGTGATGGTAAAGCCAAAGATTGTTACGGGTATGGTGACCCTCTGCCGTCACATGGGCCTTGGAATGATTCTACATTCAATAGTTCGATTACTAATTTAAAACTGAAAAAAAAATTGCGGGACGAAGCATCTGACATTTTAATGTTGGCAACGAATGTAGACTCATACCGGGCCCGCTTAGCATAAGTTAATCTACCTCGAGGAGTATAAATTAGTGATAAGTATAAGCTTATAGATTTTATATGAAAAAATATAAAATTAAGTTTTTTAAGAGAAATTGTGAAAAGTTAAAAAAAATAAAAATGTTAAAGTACAAATATTCTACCTCAGGATTCAACTTTAGTCACTTCTATAAACTATTAACTGTCACGCAGATGTATTTTTAATGTTTTGAGATAATGTTGTATATTTACGCACATTGTACTGTGCGAGTCTATATTTTCGATTTTGTATCAATTATTCCTAGTAAAAATTCCTGCTCTGAATATATTTATTGATCCTAAATGTTGTGTGGAACAATTTTGTATTGTTGTTAAAATTGTAAATACTTCAGTCGAAATACTATTAATGATAATAAATCGCATACATTTGAATCTCTGCAAGGTAGACAGTGCTCTCTACTCGGCGGCTGGCGATTTTATACGAGTGCACGTGAGCGCCTCTGACGCCCCGAGTTGGGAGTCCTAATTAATATCTAGCTACTAAGTGTTAATAAGGTTAGTTTTAATATTCTGATCGATGTACCTCATTTTCCGTAAGCACATTCTATCGGGGATCGGCCAAAAGTCACACTGTGTAATCTAGTTGTACCTTCCTTCACTCCCAGGAGTATAAACATTATGTTTTATTCGTAATTTTATTATCATTACCTTTTCCCAGTTACTTTTTGTGTTTCATAGATGTTACTATGTTTTAAGGAGATGAAAAAAATTGAAAATTATTGTTTGTTAGGTTTAAAAAATTAAAAAAATGTAACAAAATTATTATTTTTTTGTTATTTTTGTTTCCTTTATTTCCTATTTTCGTGTTTTTTACATATTTTTTTATGTTTTTCCGTCTTTGACAAGTTACACCCGTCCATCGTGTTTAATGTTTATTATTAAATATTTAAGTACATTATTTAAGGAATTGACATTTAAGTACCTAATATTCATATAATAGTTGCACTTAACTGGACAGGAAATATTTTAGTACCTAATCATTGGATGTTTTTATATTTTAAGGTTGCACTAGCAAATGAATCGGGCACGGAATAACCGTGGATTCATCTTTACGAATTTGATAATGAAAAAAAAATATAAATGTTCTCTCGCGTTTAATGTTATGTAAGTAAATTTAAAATGGTAATTTTATGCTCACTTCCTGATCACTAGAGTAATTTCACAATTTGGGCATGGTGTGTGGGTGAGGTTAGGTTTCGATCGGCGCGCGTATGGCTGCTCTGTGGCAGTCAGAGGTTGGACATAGTAGGTATAAATTATTATATTTGATGTGCAAAGGTAGTCAGGGTGGCGTCCACGCGTACATGGTCATTTCATGACTGTAAATATAACATTGTTTCATGAAAATAAAAAAGTGTTTAACCCTAAATTCATCTCATTAAGTTCGAATGGGGTAAGTCTCGGTGTCACTTAAAATATAATGTATTGGTGTCATCTTTGTATTAAGTGTTACACGAAACGTAGTAAAACACTTGATGAATAAAATAAATAAACAACGAGCTCTCTACAAGAACTAAAGTACAAATTTCTGAAGTCTTAGTGTTACTGCCAGTACAAATTAATTAAAGATTTAAAAGAAAAAAATATCGGTTTTATGTAAATGTTGCCAAAATTGTATTTTTTGGGGCATCAGTAAAACTATAATTTAGTGTAGGTTATTTGAGAAGAGTACAAAATTGGATGGAGTTTATTGTTCTTTGTATTATGTACGAAGTCAGCCCGCTGTGTGAGTTGGTTTGGCGCGTTTTGGCATTGCAGACTGTACATCGATAGTTGTAAAACTGAGTCTGAGTTATCTTTTTCTATTCTAAAAAAAAAATTTTTACTCGCTTAATAATTATGTTAATTAAGCGCTTAAATATAACCTTCTTAGGAATCATAGCTAGTCGTATTGTTAACGCCTAACAAAATTGTAGTTTGGAACAAAAACTTTGCCGCATCTTTTTATACAGGCGTTATGAACTTAGCAATATTCTACATAGTACAACAGCTATCGATATACAATCTACAACAAGATATATGATATTTGACATATGATATATTATCTTTTCTGTGTGTATATTATATTTTCATGGCCAGTGTAAGATTATGAACGGTGGACACCTGAGTACGCAGAAGTAGATTGGTATAACTAAACGGTGAATTAAATTTGTAAGATTGTGTGAAACCAGGACGGTTGTAAAACTAAGTAAATAGGGTTTTGTACGTAGCAAGGTAATGCTTTATAAGAAAATAATTCGGTCGTCGGTTTGGTGGTCTATGTCTGTAAATGGAAAGTGATTGTCTGTGATTTTTTAAGCGACTTTTTATTATATGGAAGAAAGTATAAATTCCTTAACAGTAAGAATAGCACTACTTGTGATTTACACTAGATATTTATTAGTTGACTTCATTTTTGTACAATATTATAGGAGTAGTAGCAAGTTGTATAGAGTGATGCGGGTTGAATGTACATAAACACTTGTATGTAAAAATGACAGGTGACCTGGGGTCGCTGGTTATGAGTAAATGTTTGGCAAATGGTTTAACCACATGCGACGCTTGTTTGTTTCAAAAGGCCGTGGTCTCGATACGACAACTCAGGCCCCAACACGAATAAACAGGGCGAGGTCCACGGGCCTACATTAGCGAATTGGTTTGTGCGATTTTATTGTAAACGGTAATAATTTTACCTCTTAGCGAATTTTTTAGTGTGGTAACATTTTGGCGTATTTTGTTAGTTATGTGTAGTGTAAATGTTATGTTTGCTTCAGGTATCGGGAACACTGGTTGTTGGGGGTTATGTTGTTCGTACCTTAATCGACGATGTTTGAAATAATATTGAAGGCATTGAATGGAGACAAATCTATTTGCCTCTGTAATATTAAGGTACTTAAAACACAATTTCTAATAATTGTCTAACTAATTTTCAAGATTGGATACACGTTTGTATTGAAATTGTGTAATTTATTTACAATGGCGGGGCAAGACTTTAATGTGGGCAAGACATATTTTGCGAGGCCCCCTGACGTAACGTGATGGATAGCGCAAGAGAACGGCTTTATTGCGAAAATATTATATTCATAAAAATGCAAACTTCTCCTTGTAATAATTTTCCATTATTAAGTCTATTAAAAATTGAATGTGCTCGTTCTGTGAGTATAAGTACTAATTTAACTACCATATTAAGACTAAATGAGTTACTCGTTCAATATTTGCGTTTGCGGGCCTCCGGGGCGCGAGACCCATTGGATCTCAAGGCCGTAGGCAGTGGCCCACGACACCCACGTTTTACCCCGCCTCTGTTTATATTGTCTGAAAATAAAGCGCCTGACTTATTTACAGGCATAATAGTTAAGTTGCTACGTCAGGCGCTCGTATATGAAATAATCGACTACTTCTAAAAATATAAAAATAGCGCAGGTTTTACCGTGTCTGGTTGTAAGTAACATAAAGTATATCAATGTTAGTAATAATACTACTTAATAAGCAATAATATTAAACATATTTTTGAAATGTTGTAAGCATTGTGGTTTACCATAGATTTTACTAGACATTAATACAACCTACTACCTATTAAGACTTCCTTAGATACCTCATATATTTTTCACAAACTCTACAATGTTTTATATACCTCACTAATTTTAAATTTAACTGTTATTTATCTAAATCTCAGAGCCCTATTAATTATTATACTTAGGTAAATGTACTAACTGTCGATGAAACGTGTATCCATTCTTAAAATTAATGTAATAATACATTGTTTTGTCATAAATGTAATAGATTTAAATAAGTACAGTACAGGTATTATAATAATTGTCTGTTCTCGAAATACTTACAAGCAAACTATTCTGAAACACAACCTACAATCTGACCTATGTCTAGATTATATTGACGAAAATTTGTTCCATTGTGGAATTCTTAAATTAATAAAAAAATGTTGCTAAAATATTATACTTGTTTCATTTCATTAAGTTATTATAATTAAAATACATCGGATAGTTCCTAATTATGATTACATTCATTAAAAAGCAATTGAAGCTTACAGTTACCATTAATTTTAATTAAGTAATTATTTAGCTCAATACATGCCACAATCACAACAAGTATAAACATATATTAGGAGATACAAATGAGCTAATCTAGTATGTTCCCATAAATAATGAACACAGACTACACAGCTAGCCAAAACATGTCGTCTCTTATCAAACTAAATAAATATTATAAAGCTGACGAGTTTGTTTATTTGTTTGAAAGCGCTCATCTCAGGCACTATTTGAAAAAATCTTTTAGTTTAAGATAGGAATGTTATAGGCAATACCAAAAAATATATATATTTAAGTAAACCAGAGTAAGTTTATAGTATGATATTAATTTTGTCATAAATAAGCAAGTAAATGCCTGTGCCAGGTTATTCCAATCTTTTCAACTAACTTCTTTAAATAACATAGCCGGTCATATATTTTATGTCATAAATCAAAGTAATCGAATTAGAAAGTAACAACAATCGCCGAATAAAACTTTTATAAAAGTATTCATTAGATAAGAATTGGATAACCAGATCAATACAACAGCAGGTCTTGCTTATAGTGTTCCAGTTACAGCACTTCCAGTTCCAGTTACAAAATTATTGTTAAGTTTCGTGACAAAACTCTATAAACAATGATATAAAAAGTTTAAAAGAGTGACTATCGAGTTTCTTGTCGGGTCTTCTCGAAGATCCTACTTATTCCGAACCGGTGGAAGTGTCATAAAAATATAATAATAACAATTGACGATTCAAAAGTATATTTTTTAACATTAATTTTGAATAAAGTTTCTTTTTGTTTATGCATACGGGTACAAATCACTGAACAGTCAAAAAAGTCATAATACCTTGGTAATTGATATACGTAACACATATAATATTTTTCAAGGCAAGTAAGAAATTTGAATGTTATATCGCAATATCCATTGTATGTAAATGAGTATTTGTCTAAATAATCTATCATCATATTACCCATTGAACAGTGCAGATTGAAGTGTTAACTGCTGCTACTTACTAGCAAAAGATTGTGTCAGGTGCTTATATGCATCTGCGCAAATGTCAATGCTATAATGATTTGTTGACAAACATTCAATGAGCTAATTTTGAGTGTATGAACATTCATATTTTATGTTTCATCATCAGCTCATTAGACGTCCCCACCGAGGAGCACGAGCCGTAAAGATTTCACCGTAAGAGCTTCGGATAATGTATATATAATTCCAAAAATTCAAAAACACATTGGTACATGTCGGGATTTGAACCTGCGTCCTCCCGATCGGAAGGTGACCGTCCATACCATTGAGCCACCATGTTTATTGAGGTTCAACTCCACAAACGTATCGACAAGATAACGTTAGAAAAGATTTTTCATCTTTGCATTGTTTTGTTTTTGCCATTGGAAGAAGAAATACGAGAGTCTATAGTTCCTACCGCATAAGAATCTTTCATGAAAATGTATAGACATTTTACCAATTTCCACCTGATGAATCCAACTTATTAAATTAAAAATTATATGAAATTCGAAAATTAGAATCGGATTACAAACTTTTTCGGCGAGTAATACCCGAAACCCCTTTTTTCTCGGAACAATAACTAAAGCACCTTTTTCAAACGTCAGTCGCGATTAGCAACCATCTCTATGACAACCGCTTTATTTAACCGATTGAAGTGAAACCCCCGAATCACATTTAAATATAACGTAGTGATTACTTGCAGTGTTTAAATTGAAAATGAGTGTTTGTGTCGACTTAGTATCTGAAGATTCTTTCTACGAGAATATTACTTTGGGTGTGACGAAGCTTTTAGAAGCTGATCCACGGATTTGCAACGTCACCGTGGAAAGAAGCGCACCGTGTGACCGTGTTGCCCTCTCTACTTGGGAACAACGCCACTCTGCCATGCTACCCGACGACCTTCGCAACTTCTACGCCTCCAGCGACGGCTTCCATTTGACCTGGCATTACAAGTACTCCGCCGATGAGATACTCCCAGTCGGTTCTATCAGAGTGAACACGCTAAACGAGCTATGCCTGTCACCAGCTCTCAAAGATTTGCTAGACTTCTCACTCACGAGACAGCAAACTGGCCCGCGGCCTGTATTGAATACGAAGAGTAAGGTGTTCGAGTTGGACACCTGCAGAACTATTGGGAAAGTGTGCTTAGTTTATACGGGCGGTTCTTGGTCAGTGTGGCTGGCAACCCGGGAAGGTGCTTGGGGATGGCTGGCGGACTCGTTTACTCATTACTTTAGAATGGCGTTAGTCCACTTAGGTTTGCCTGGATGGCAAGCGGCTTTTGCCAATTTACCCCTGATCCCGTGGGCTGAACAGCTGTTCTTGTTGTTAGCGCCGCATTTGCTTGAAAAACCTGATACCGAGACGAGTATCACTGTGATCCCGAGCGAGGCAGGGTTAAACCATATCGATCCTAATATCTTCAAAACCTCGGTTCGTCACCACAAAAATAATAACAGGCAAACCAACCAGTGAAAATGAAAAGTTTAAAAAATACTTGTAAAAATAACAATCGCAAACATTAAATTAGATATTCGTTTTGGCCAAGCGGAACCACGTTATGGGCATATAAAATAAATTGCGAACCAGTTTCCCCATTTGTCTTCGGCTACTTTACTACCTACATTGAAATTTACAACAGCAAACTGATTCTTACTACCGTGGAATAAGGCTTAAATAGGAAACAATCTCGCCGGAGGGTGTTCACGACGTATTGTAGATCACAAAGAAAGAATGGTGAACCATTTTCAAGTACATCAAGTGACCGATACAACTCGATACATATTATATCAGTGATCGAACGCGTCCTGCGTTCTAGTATATATAAGAACGCCTTCGTCCATCCAGATACATTCATTCTTCGATTGAAATTACCTACTTCAAGCAACGAAATGGCCGCTAAGGTACACATTCCAATAAATCAATTAAGTAAAAGTATTATAAAAATGTTTCTTGAAATCTGAAACATAATTTCAAGGAAATATAGCTCCCGCAGTAAGCGTATTTTGTTCTGAGTTCAAATCCTAGTGAAGTTGCCAGACCTTATCATTGCATTGTTTGCTTTCTTAAAGTATATTATTATGCAGTGATTGAAGCAAAAGCAATACTTATGTCTTTATGCTTATTCCAGTTCGTCGTAGTGCTCGTCGCGTTGGTAGGCGCTTGCCAAGCGTCCGTGGTGCCCCTTGCGCGAGCAGACGCCGACTACAGCAGCTTCGCGTACGACGTGGCTGACCCCAACACCGGCGACTACAAGAGTCAGGTGGAGACTCGCGTGGGCGGCGCCGTCAGCGGCCAGTACTCGCTGCTCGACGCCGACGGCACCAAGCGCACCGTGGACTACGCCGCCGACGACGTCAACGGGTTCAACGCCGTCGTGCGCAAGGACCCCGTGGTCGCCGCCGCCCCCGCCGTAGTGGCCGCGCGCGCCTACGCCGCGCCCGCTGTCTACGCCGCGTCCCCGGTGGTCGCCGCACGATCGATTGCTGCGCCCGCAGTGTACGCCGCTTCAGCCCCGTCGCCTACGCCGCTTCCCCATCAGTCTACGCTGCGTCTCACTCAGCTTATGCCGCGTCCCCCGCTGTAGTTGCAGCGCCTTCCTTCTACTCCTACCCCCAGATTGCTTCCTACTATTAAATCCAAACGAATAAACAGGCCGTGACGTTACTAGAATTGTAAATATAATGTATTTATAAATACTTCTTATATGGAAATAAACGTGAAACAACCTACCTATTATGTTGTTTTTATGATGATGATTCAGTTTCGTCAAAGATGCATATTATATTGCTGGGATGACAAATATTTTACTTATTAAAATCAGATTTAAAAATCACATACTAAAAGTTTGTAAACGACACAGAACAACATCCAGTTATTCAGCTAACGAATACCAATTACAAAATTCCTATAGACCATGCCTATCTACTTTTTAAATGGTTTTCGGTTAAAAATTGATAAGAAAGTGACAACCTTGGTAGTTTAAGGTTTTGAGTGTTGGCAAGATATTTAAAATGCGTTGGATCACGGACTATGAAAAGGTTCTGTGGTCTAACTTTTTTGAAAGTTGGATAACTGCCACTTGTAAAGACCCGTAGTCTAACTAGTTGGACAGAGCAGTTGGACCATTCATTACTCCTTTGTTTTTTTGTATCACCGAGTAACTGGTTATCGCATATACGTCTCAGCCTGCGTTTACCGGTAAATACAACTTATACGAATTCTACGACTAAATAAAACTATATATGTAAGGTGAAGATAATCGTTTTAAAAAAATGACAAAAATAGGTTCAATGTTTCTTTTGTAACAAAGTGTACAGGACGGTCAGGACGCTCACCTTATGATAAGTGATATGCCTGACTTTACTTAGCGACATTTATTGTTCTCCATCAACGCCGCACTACGCCCAACACCCGAGGCAACAAATGTTAGGTGTCTTAATCCCGATAATTTTACTACTAATTTTAGTACTAGATATTTGTAACAAAAATACGCACTTAGTATTTGCAATAGTTGTGTTGTGTTAATATCCTAAAGTAAGTAATAAGTAACGGTCGCCAAAAATACAATCAAAGACCGCAATACAAATGAGGTTGTCTCCAAGGATACACTAAATGCCTCCGCAATGAAGCTTATGCATAAATATAGATTAAGTACAAGCGACAGGATGTTAAATATATACCTGTTATACGATGGTCATATACTATGCTAATTTAGCGACTCTCGTCGGAATGTTTGATAATCTCATGGTCTGCAGCAAGTATAGAGTTATACATTTGAATTAAAACCACAGACATCCGAATAACAATTAGACTGGACAGCCGCCAAGTTTATAGGCAGTCCCAGTGCGCAATTACTTTTCAATTCTTACCTGTGAAAGATATTATATTTCTTGGTAAAAATTTACTGATTCACTGCGATGATGGCATGTTAAATTGCACAGAATGGCATTTTTGGAAAAAAAAACGGTAATTTCTTCTAAAATTCGTGCGTCTTCATTCGTCTCACGGAGCAACGTAAACTATAGCTATGTATGCTCGTTGAGCATACATTTGTCGCACTTTTTAACGCGGCGATGCCTCTCCTGTATTGGAAATCTGTGATTAAAACTAATACATATTTTTATCTAACAATAGTTATATAAAAAACCTAGAACTAGAATTAACCAGCGTGATTAGATGTTATGAATAAACTCGTCATTATCAACTCATTATACGTCCCTACGAGGGCACAAGCCTACCGTATTAGGTAAGAATTAACTAATTCAAGAAAAGGGTTCTCTATCTTAAAGTTAATAGTATTACAAAAACTAAAACTAGCCAGCTCGATTAGAATGTGTTTATTATAAGATTGTGTTTATTTCCATATGTCTCTTTATGTAAGTATGTATAATAGCACAAGTAATTTAATACCGAAGAGAAATATAAAAGGATATCTGCGCAAAATGGGGAAGACCTGTGTCCAACAGTGGACTGCGATAGGTTAATAATAGAGAAGATAATATTTTTGCTTATTTATTTATGGTTTTGTATCAATTGCTTTAAATGAGTTTATCAGTGACCTCTGGATAATAATATTCTATTGTGTTTAAGACAATATATCGAATTATTTTAAGTCGTCAATACGAATTGTTTAATGACTAACGACTGAAATCGAATGAAACAAAGAGTAGAATATAGTTTCGGTCAAAGATAGTAGTCAATGAGTATTTTTTACTTGGTGTGCTAAAAGTGAAGCGATGATAATACTTAATATATTAAGATTTGATATTAGTTGCTATAAAGTAATAATATAAGCATCTTGCTTCTTGTAAGTAGGGTAATGTCATATCGATATAATTTCTAGGATAGATTAACATAACATAGTTCGTGCTTACCATAAAAGTACCTACTAGTAACACCTACATAACACCTCATCTATTATGGAGATATGTNTAAAGATTTCACCGTAAGAGCGTCGGATAATGTATATATAATTCCAAAAATTCGAAAACACATTGGTACATGTCGGGATTTGAACCTGCGTCCTCCCGATCGGAAGGTGACCGTCCATACCATTGAGCCACCATGTTTATTGAGGTTCAACTCCACAAACGTATCGACAAGATAACGTTAGAAAAGATTTTTCATCTTTGCATTGTTTTGTTTTTGCCATTGGAAGAAGAAATACGAGAGTCTATAGTTCCTACCGCATAAGAATCTTTCATGAAAATGTATAGACATTTTACCAATTTCCACCTGATGAATCCATCTACATTTAAACTTATTAAATTAAAAATTATATGAAATTCGAAAATTAGAATCGGATTACAAACTTTTTCGGCGAGTAATACCCGAAACCCCTTTTTTCTCGGAACAATAACTAAAGCACCTTTTTCAAACGTCAGTCGCGATTAGCAACCATCTCTATGACAACCGGTTTATTTAACCGATTGAAGTGAAACCCCGAATCACATTTAAATATAACGTAGTGATTACTTGCAGTGTTTAAATTGAAAATGAGTGTTTGTGTCGACTTAGTATCTGAAGATTCTTTCTACGAGAATATTACTTTGGGTGTGACGAAGCTTTTAGAAGCTGATCCACGGATTTGCAACGTCACCGTGGAAAGAAGCGCACCGTGTGACCGTGTTGCCCTCTCTACTTGGGAACAACGCCACTCTGCCATGCTACCCGACGACCTTCGCAACTTCTACGCCTCCAGCGACGGCTTCCATTTGACCTGGCATTACAAGTACTCCGCCGATGAGATACTCCCAGTCGGTTCTATCAGAGTGAACACGCTAAACGAGCTATGCCTGTCACCAGCTCTCAAAGATTTGCTAGACTTCTCACTCACGAGACAGCAAACTGGCCCGCGGCCTGTATTGAATACGAAGAGTAAGGTGTTCGAGTTGGACACCTGCAGAACTATTGGGAAAGTGTGCTTAGTTTATACGGGCGGTTCTTGGTCAGTGTGGCTGGCAACCCGGGAAGGTGCTTGGGGATGGCTGGCGGACTCGTTTACTCATTACTTTAGAATGGCGTTAGTCCACTTAGGTTTGCCTGGATGGCAAGCGGCTTTTGCCAATTTACCCCTGATCCCGTGGGCTGAACAGCTGTTCTTGTTGTTAGCGCCGCATTTGCTTGAAAAACCTGATACCGAGACGAGTATCACTGTGATCCCGAGCGAGGCAGGGTTAAACCATATCGATCCTAATATCTTCAAAACCTCGGTTCGTCACCACAAAAATAATAACAGGCAAACCAACCAGTGAAAATGAAAAGTTTAAAAAATACTTGTAAAAATAACAATCGCAAACATTAAATTAGATATTCGTTTTGGCCAAGCGGAACCACGTTATGGGCATATAAAATAAATTGCGAACCAGTTTCCCCATTTGTCTTCGGCTACTTTACTACCTACATTGAAATTTACAACAGCAAACTGATTCTTACTACCGTGGAATAAGGCTTAAATAGGAAACAATCTCGCCGGAGGGTGTTCACGACGTATTGTAGATCACAAAGAAAGAATGGTGAACCATTTTCAAGTACATCAAGTGACCGATACAACTCGATACATATTATATCAGTGATCGAACGCGTCCTGCGTTCTAGTATATATAAGAACGCCTTCGTCCATCCAGATACATTCATTCTTCGATTGAATTACCTACTTCAAGCAACGAAATGGCCGCTAAGGTACACATTCCAATAAATCAATTAAGTAAAAGTATTATAAAAAATGTTTCTTGAAATCTGAAACATAATTTCAAGGAAATATAGCTCCCGCAGTAAGCGTATTTTGTTCTGAGTTCAAATCCTAGTGAAGTTGCCAGACCTTATCATTGCATTGTTTGCTTTCTTAAAGTATATTATTATGCAGTGATTGAAGCAAAAGCAATACTTATGTCTTTATGCTTATTCCAGTTCGTCGTAGTGCTCGTCGCGTTGGTAGGCGCTTGCCAAGCGTCCGTGGTGCCCCTTGCGCGAGCAGACGCCGACTACAGCAGCTTCGCGTACGACGTGGCTGACCCCAACACCGGCGACTACAAGAGTCAGGTGGAGACTCGCGTGGGCGGCGCCGTCAGCGGCCAGTACTCGCTGCTCGACGCCGACGGCACCAAGCGCACCGTGGACTACGCCGCCGACGACGTCAACGGGTTCAACGCCGTTGTGCGCAAGGACCCCGTGGTCGCCGCCGCTCCCGCCGTAGTGGCCGCGCGCGCCTACGCCGCGCCCGCTGTCTACGCCGCGTCCCCGGTGGTCGCCGCACGATCGATTGCTGCGCCCGCAGTGTACGCCGCTTCAGCCCCCGTCGCCTACGCCGCTTCCCCATCAGTCTACGCTGCGTCTCACTCAGCTTATGCCGCGTCCCCCGCTGTAGTTGCAGCGCCTTCCTTCTACTCCTACCCCCAGATTGCTTCCTACTATTAAATCCAAACGAATAAACAGGCCGTGACGTTACTAGAATTGTAAATATAATGTATTATTTATAAATACTTCTTATATGGAAATAAACGTGAAACAACCTACCTATTATGTTGTTTTTATGATGATGATTCAGTTTCGTCAAAGATGCATATTATATTGCTGGGATGACAAATATTTTACTTATTAAAATCAGATTTAAAAAATCACATACTAAAAGTTTGTAAACGACACAGAACAACATCCAGTTATTCAGCTAACGAATACCAATTACAAAATTCCTATAGACCATGCCTATCTACTTTTTAAATGGTTTTCGGGTTAAAAATTGATAAGAAAGTGACAACCTTGGTAGTTTAAGGTTTTGAGTGTTGGCAAGATATTTCTAAAATGCGTTGGATCACGGACCCTATGAAAAGGTTCTGTGGTCTAACTTTTTTGAAAGTTGGATAACTGCCACTTGTAAAGACCCGTAGTCTAACTAGTTGGACAGAGCAGTTGGACCATTCATTACTCCTTTGTTTTTTGTATCACCGAGTAACTGGTTATCGCATATACGTCTCAGCCTGCGTTTACCGGTAAATACAACTTATACGAATTCTACGACTAAATAAAACTATATATGTAAGGTGAAGATAATCGTTTTAAAAAAATGACAAAAAATAGGGTTCAATGTTTCTTTTTGTAACAAAGTGTACAGGACGGTCAGGATGCTCACCTTATGATAAGTGATATGCCTGACTTTACTTAGCGACATTGATTAAACCAACAACGCATAAACAGTTATTGTTCGCCATCAACGCCGCGCTGCGCCCAACACCCGAGGCAACAAATGTTAGGTGTCTTAGTCCCGATAATTTTACTACTAATTTTAGTACTAGATATTTGTAACAAAAATACGCACTTAGATATTTGCAATAGTTGTGTGTGTTAATATCCTAAAGTAAGTAATAAGTAACGGTCGCCAAAAATACAATCAAAGACATGACCGCAATACAAATGAGGTTGTCTTCAAGGATACATTCAAATGCCTCCGCAATGAAGCTTATGCATAAATATAGATTAAGTACAAGCGACAGGATGTTAAAATATACCTGTTATACTATGGTCATATACTATGCTAATTTAGCGACTCTCGTCGGAATGTTTGATAATCTCATGGTCTGCAGCAAGTATAGAGTTACATTTGAATTAAAACTAATACAACATATTTATTTATCTAACAATAGTTATAATAAAACAACCTAGAACTAGAATTAACCAGCGTGATTAGATGTTATGAATAAACTCGTCATTATCAACTCATTATACGTCCCTACCGAGGGCACAAGCCTACCGGTATAGGGTAAGTATTAACTAATTCAACAAAAAGGGTTCTCTATCTTAAAGTTAATAGTATTACAAAAACTAAAACTAGCCAGCTCGATTAGACGTGATACCAGAATTAAGATTGTATTTATTTCCATATGTATCTTTATGTAAGTATGTATACACAAGTAATTTAATACCGAAGAGAATATATATAAAAGGATATTTGGCGCAAAATGGGGAAGACCTGTGTCCAACAGTGGACTGCGATAGGTTAATAATAGAGAAGATAATAATTTTTGCTTATTTATTTATGGTTTTTGTATCAATTGCTTTAAATGAGTTTATCAGTGACCTCTGGATAATAATTATTCTATTGTGTTTAAGACAATATATCGAATTATTTTAAGTCGTCAATACGAATTGTTTTAATGACTAACGACTGAAATCGAATGAAACAAAGAGTAGAATATAGTTTCGGTCAAAGATAGTAGTCAATGAATATTTTTTACTTGGTGTGCTAAAAGTGAAGCGATGATAATACTTAATATATTAAGATTTATGATATTAGTTGCTATAAAGTAATAATATAAGCATCTTGCTTCTTGTAAGTAGGGTAATGTCATATCGATATAATTTCTAGGATAGATTAACATAACATAGTTCGTGCTTACCATAAAAGTACCTACTAGTAACACCTACATAACACCTCATCTATTATGGAGATATGTAGGTTGTGGGGATTGACATTAAAGTACTATAACAATGTATGACATTAAGCCATTAAATCAAATGTAAGTCCCTTGTTAATAGTCGGTTGAGCATAAATCAAAGATAATGTATATGTAATATTAATTGACTTTATTTTATTACATACGCTCTGTACAGTAACAAAATCTATTTACAATTCGAGAATCGGAACATTGTGGTCTATGGCTGTAGCCTCAGTAAGGCTTTTGTTTACCAGTAAGAGACTGATGGAGAAGAGTAGGCAGCGTAGTAAGGGGAGGCAATGGACTTGTAGGCGATGGGGGAAGAGGCGTAGACAGCGGGGGCAGCGACACGAGCGGCGACCACAGCGGGCGCACCAGCCGCGTAGACGGCGGGGGCCGCTACGGAGTAGGCGGCGGGGCTAGCGATGGAGTAGGCGGCAGGGGCGGCAATGTGGCGGGCGACAACAGCGGGGGCCGAAGCGGCGTACACTGCGGGTGCGGCAATGGAACGCGCGGCGACCACCGGGGACGCGGCGTAGACAGCGGGCGCGGCGTAGGCGCGCGCGGCCACTACGGCGGGGGCGGCGGCGACCACGGGGGCGGCGGCGACCACGGGGTCCTTGCGCACGACGGCGTTGAACCCGTTGACGTCGTCGGCGGCGTAGTCCACGGTGCGCTTGGTGCCGTCGGCGTCGAGCAGCGAGTACTGGCCGCTGACGGCGCCGCCCACGCGGGTCTCCACCTGGCTCTTGTAGTCGCCGGTGTTGGGGTCAGCCACGTCGTACGCGAAGCTGCTGTAGTCGGCGTCTGCTCGCGCAAGGGGCACCACGGACGCTTGGCAAGCGCCACCAACGCGACGAGCACTACGACGAACTGGAATCAAAAATAAGATAACGTCAATATTAAATAATAAAGAAACAATCAAACAAAACAATCATCATTGGACAGCAGGAAACAGACCTTCCCACATAGCATAGCCAGGAAAATAAAATATATTTTGGCAATAAATATTAATTCGGATCTTGCTTGCAGAAATAAAGGAATGAGAATACGTACTCTTTAAAAATAAATGATAATTTAAAGTATATATTATCAAGCTATAATAAGATATGTAATATTCACACTTGAACTAAGTTTGAAACAACTGACCATAATTATGTCACTGCCTAACAGATGGCAATGCAAATAGTGACCAGGACAAATTATATATCCATCTATTTAGCTAGTGTAAAAAATATATTGCAATACTTCCATATAACCATTAAATAGCAGTTAAAGATAACTTGTTTCAAGTACCATAATTAGTAGTTTGTAATCAACCAACACTAGCACAAATTAAAGAAGTAATTTAGCAGACCTAAAACCATTTTAGCTTTATGATTTATTGACACTGTTTATTATTTAAAATTAAATAAACGTTTTGCTGTGATTTAATTTGATCAACTTATATTATTGCCTTTTATACAATTATTGGCCAATGAAATCACCAAACACAGCCTCGCAAATAATTCAACTAAAATCGGTTTTACACGCTCTTATCACATCACTAGTAAATAAAAACAGGTCACCTTAGCTGCCATGATGTGAGACTAGAGGTTTCCACTCGAAGAATGAATACTGATGCTGGTCGTCGGAGTTTATATATGAAGTCCCAAACGCGAGGGCGGCCATTGCGCCTGCGCATGATCGCCGGTTGATCTTTACGCGTCAAACGATTACGGATCCGGAAACGCAAGGCCGTACGGGCGATCTTGGTGAAATGTCGCGAGTGCGCTTCTAGGTTTGCAGTGACTTTTCTTTAACAGTTAATAATTTTTAACCATATTATTGCTGTCATAAGTAATAAAGTAAGGTATCAATTGTTGTTGTTGAGTTGCTGACTTCTGTCCTACATGTTACTCGTATTAATAAGTCACCATATGAAATGTCAGCAAAATGCATATAACAACCTATGAAATTGGATCTGTATTTAGCTTGGACTGTTTAAGTACTTAGTGATAAAGAAATAACCTTTTAAAAAAAATAGAAAAGTTCTTGAAAAAATAAGGATAATACCATAGTACCCGGTAACAGGCAACGGCTTTTGGAGGAAAAAAGGTTTGATATAAAATTTTTGATCACTCATCCGATATGAATTTAGATATTTACTTGTATTAATAGTTATAATTTATTTCCATTTCAGGATAACAATGATATATGTGGTAAGTATAACTTATAATTAAGTTAGTACAATAAAGTAAAAACCTATCTTGCGCAATCGCCAGTGTGTAGTTGGTTTCGGGTGTTTAACCTGCAATATTTCGATCAAACTGGGGAAAATGGCAATTAATACCGACTTACATTGTGACCGCGGGGATTTGGTATCAGTTGTAACCACAGATTTCCCAATACAGGAGATAGGGCAAGCCGCGTTTAAAGTGCGACAACTGTAAGCTCAACGAGCATACACTGGCTACCAGTTTACGCTCTGTGAGACGAGTCAAGACGCACGAATATTAGAAGAAATTACCGTTTTTTTCCAAAATGCCATCCTGTGCAATTGTAACATGACATCATCGCAATGAATCAGTAAATTTACTAAGAAATATAATAACTTTTCACAGGTAAGAACCAAAAAGAAATTGCGACACTGGGACTGCCTATAAACTTGGCGGCTTGTCCAGTCTAATGTATATTCTGATGTCTGTGGTTGTAACTCATAACAATATCGATCTATATTAACTGACTTGACCAAAAAGCCTGCAAATAAGTTAAACATCAGATTTTTTGATATTATGTGAATCGGACGGATAACAGTACTTGTCATTGTATTCCGCCAACACTAAGTACATATCTTCGCAGGCATAAGCAAAGTTCCTCACGATGTTTTCCTTACCCGTAAGAGCGTCGGACAACGTACATATAACTTTTATTTACTAGATCGTAGTACCAGTTTCGTCCTGTGACATACAAATGTTTTGCACTTTTGTGTTTCGATAGGTAAGCACTGTAGCTAATAAAATTA
>PQWD01007498.1:0-33653 GCA_019425675.1 Leucinodes orbonalis
CCAATACTTTTAACTTCTTACTTAGTTCGCAATAAATCTTACACTATAAACTTGACACGTATTTTGCTTCTATTTCTAATAAGTAATAACACATATATTTTGCATCAAATCCATCAAATCAAACCTTACTGATTTTCAAAAAATGTATGTAAAAATATAAAATCAAGAAGAACTATATGGACTACAAATAAAAGAACATGTACAGAATACCAAGGTTGACAATAAAGATGGATAGGTTAGCACAAAGGGGCTGTTCATCAATTTTCTTACGGCAGCGCCATATGAGGAAATACAGCGGATATAGACAACTTGCGTTTGCAACGAAAACAAAAATAAGTCGACAAATAAAAGAATACAGGTCTACAGATTTATTAAGGTACACCAACAGTTGACATACACAATATTGGACAATGTTTAGTTAAAAGTTATGGTCTGGTGCATATACCATTTACACAACATTCATAAACATAAAAATAACAACACATGAGATAAAAACTAACAATTAAACTATTAAATACCATTAACAATATTTGGACCACTTACCAACCTTTAAATTTAATATGTATATTTATATTCTATATTTATTTTTTAGGTCTATGAATTTTATTTTCTGAAGTTACACAAAACGCGAACATTGAATATGACTAATTTTACGGGTGAAATTTTCTTCCCATTGTTTACCTATAGTTAGCTGCTCATAATCAATGTAACTATGAAATCCAAATACGGATGTATTTGGATTTCGTAGTTACATTGATAATTTAATCCATACAAATTTTTCACGGACTTTCAGTTAGTTACATAAGAGCATGGTTCGTTTGTCTGCGTGGTACTTGTGGGTGAGCGTTTTATTGTCGAAACTTTATATGAGAGAATCGTCATATTATATTAAACCAATGGTCGGCTAAGAGTGACTACGGTGTAATTATTTATTGATGAATGATTTTTGCGTGTTACCAACGGCAGACAAAGGGTGATTGCGTTAAAATAATTATTTATTTTATTCGGAATACTAACAGCACTAATACAGTTTGTTGAATTACAATTTGAAGTACAAGTTATGTCTAAGCTAATGATAGGTATTCGCAAATTATTTCTAAATAGCACATACGTCAAGATAACCTTTACAAGCCAAAAACGAAAAATTAAAATGAGAAGATTTGAAAGCTGGATTTCAAAAAAGGCTGATCCAAACTGATGATTTTTTGATTATCTATCGTTGAAGTGTCTACCAGGGTAAGCTATGCGATAGCAGTGAACAGTGTCCCAAAAACTAGGAAAGAGGGTTAAAATAAATAAAACCACGGTTTCTAGTAAAAGTATCAGAATGTGTAATTTCAAAGAAAGTATGCCGAGACCTTATGCTAATTAAGAAAAATCTTAACATCGCCATTTATAATATATTAAATAGTGACATCTAAAATTTGACTTACGAACTAAAATTGTGTATGCTTTCAATCTCAAACAAGCAGTAATACTTCTTATTTAGCTGTAGGTACCTATATCTGACCAAAGTTACTGTTAAACCTATTAACCGCTTGAGATTCCATCATCATCATCATCAGCTCATTAAACGTCCCCACCGAGGGGCACGAGAATACCCTTGGCGGGCATATAGGCCTTAGTCGTCCACGCGCGCACTGCAGTTTGGGTGACTTCACGCACAACCTTTGAATCACTTCGCAGGCGTGCGCGGTTCCCTCGCGATGTTTTCCTTCTCACAGTGAAGCGTCGGATAACATATAATTTTGAAAATACATTGGTACGTGGCGGGATTTGAGCCTACACATCGATAGACAACAGTCCACACTAATGAGCCACCGACGCTCTCAATCGCCTATATCAGCTTCCCTGTTGGTCGAACCAGAAACGCTCTCTTCACTGCCCGTTTTGACTCCATTCTTTCGACGTGGCAAGAGTCTTCAGACTCTGTCTCGCATATTATGAGTTTAAAAATGTAGTAATTTAATTGTAGAAGTTTGTTCGCAGCTTGCAACTGGAAAATAAGTATATTTATTTATTTTATCGTTAAAATCAGTTACATAGTTCGCATTTTATCAATAGTTATATTGAATGTGCTTTGATTGTGTATATTTATAGCTCATTCATAGATAATGTTGGTATCTTGATAAAACTGATTGGTGAATAAATTGATTGTTATTTCAGTAATTATTTTTTTCTTATCTAGTATGAAGTGTTTCTATTTGGTAAAGTACACTTTTAAAAACATCTTTTCGGTCGCTAGAGTCACTTTCAATTAGAAGCAGATATTTGTATGTTCTTGATGCAAGCATGGTCATTATGAATGTATATATTTAAAAGCAAAAAGATAAATATAAAGTTGTTTATATTTGCCGAACCATTATCCATACCACATGTCAAATTATATTATATAAATTAAAGTAATTACCTACCTTCAAGCTTATTTTATCTAATTTTACATTAAATGACTGCAGACTTAAATTTCGTTGGAATATGTTGTATACTAATTAATTATATATTTATAGTTTTAAAGTCATTTAAATGAAATAATGAATGCGTAGACCAAGGAGGCATTAAAAAAATTGGTCATCCTTCATTTCTATTTTACGACGATAAAGCCGCTGACAAAATATATTTCAATACGAATATTATTATTTGCTAATCATAAATGAATTCACTATTACTCAATAGCAAATGTTTACATACTAAATATTATACGCGAAGCTGCCCTTTGACGCACACAGCAATATTTATTACTACTTGCGATTATTATTTACAGCTGAAATTCGAATTTACGTCTCTAGTTATTTGAATATTCGCAGCGCATCTGGTTCTGTAACTTGCATAATGCATTTCCATGCGAGTTCACAGTAAACTTCAATACCTAGGAATCCTAGAATTGACTATATACAAATCTTAGCGATAGGTATAGTATAAGCTATGTATTTCACATGAGGTAACTTACATGAGGGAAAAGGGTGTGGAATTCTGTAATACAGGGTTCCTAAATGCATATATATAATAATAGAATAAAATGGTATAGGCACGAGTATAATAATAAATATCCACTGACATTTACAGTGCCATTTAGTCCCAAACTAAGCCTGTAATATGGGTACTAGACAACGGATAAACATACTTATGTTTTTTATTCGTAAATAAATACATATATATTATAGATAGAAAACACCCAGACCAATACAAACAGACATGATCATGCACACAAATGTTTGTAGTTCCCGGGATCGAACCCGGAACCTTTGGAGTAACGCCGACGTACGAGTATCAACCATTGACACCAAAATAGTCGCCAAATATTGCTTAAGTATATACTTAGAAGTCAATTTAAACAGAAGTCTCTAGGTAGGTACGAATGCAGTGCCAATACAATACCTCACGTACAATAGTTGTGTTATGCACTTTGTGTTTCTGGATGAATGCACTGTAGCTAGAGAAATTACCGTATATATGTGACCGTATATTGTCGTCTCAGGTAATCGAAGGGCGGTATGAAAGTGAATCCAATTACTTATTCAATATTTATTTTTCATGATCAGACGTGTCACTCAGCACCAGGTGAACAAATGACCGTACCGATCACCTATAGCATATAAAATAACTGCGAAAATAACGCATTTCATGTTCGCTTACGATCTATGTATATACTTATTATTAGCATACAGAGTACATAAGGTTAAGGTTCAATTATACACGATTGTCACTTTAAGCATTTATTATAATTTAAGTGGAAAAATGTCAGTTTTCCTTATTTTTTTTCTTCGAGACTTAATGTCTATTCATTTTTCAGAAGTTTCTGTTTTTTGCCATAAAGTTTTCGGACTATTCCCTTATCAAAACTTAGTTACAAAAGTAAGGTGTAACGGAATAGTGTTAATGATTATCTTTTAATGTTAAGCGCAAGAGTAGGCGTGAAGATAATAAATTGTATTCTAATTTGCTGCACAATATAATAGGCAACACTTTTAAAAAACTATTTGAATTATTTCGTTGTAATTCTGAACTACGTGATTATTCAACATATGACATTAGAATAAGTTAAAAAAAAATCAATGCAGGCATTTATTTGTTAAACAAACGGTATCAATTCAAGCGTTATTTTAACATTGAAAAGCGTTAAGGACCGCCCCACTTGGGCACTAATGGTCACGGCGAATGATATAAAGTAAAACCTTTTGCGAACAGATGCGTTTTCTTTTATTCCATCGATAAGTGTTGATTTAGGATATCGGAATTCTGAGTCACAGAAACGGTATAGGAGAATGTATCTTTTTTGTTTTGGTAGACTTTGGGGTACAACCTTGAAAATTGGTACAGGTCATCCCTCAAATGGTAATAATAATAATAATTCTTTGTTTCCAAAAGTAATCAATGTGCTTAAATCTATTTGCTAAAAAAACTAATACTTATAATACAGTGCAGTATTTGGACTTCTGCAGTCAGCCTGGGATACACTCCCGTATTTTGTTTTTAGTGCCCTTCCTTATATACAGTTATTTAGTATAAGTGAATAGAAAACATTAAAAAAATACCTATGAATACATTACAACAAATAATATCCATAACATAACATTTGATTAATGATTTTGCTAATATAGTCATATAAATATATTAGATCGATACTTCATTTCGATGATTGTACAAGCAAGGTTAAATAGACAAACATACTCGTACAAGCAAGTCTCGCGTGACATGCTCGTATATTCTGTGTATGTAGCGGAGAACCCAAAAAATAAAAATATCATAAAATGGGGTGTAAACTAGCTCCAACAGTATATTGTGTCAAGTTTAATAGTGTAATTGCAGTCTGCAATATTTTGCAGAACCAATAGCCGTTTGATCAGATGAGTTCTGAAGTGGAAACCCATCTTGAAATCATAGCATATGAAGCCCTTCGTTTCGATAGACCAAATTTTGCGAAAGGCCTTTAGTGGTGTTGGGATGAGAAAAGTGGAGGGCCGGGATAACTGGCATAAAATCAAGGAGATCTATGTCCAGCAGTAGAATATGATTGGTGGCAGAAATAATGTGGTTGTTCTTTAATAATGTTATATCGTGGGCAGATATATCACGTAGGTGCTATTAAGTTAGGTGATGAAAAATCTACCTATTTGTTTGTATTTGCAATAGCAATGAGAGCGTCGGTGGCTCAATGGTGTGGACTGTCGCCTTTCTACCGGGAGGGCTGAGGTTCAAATCCCGACACGTACCAATGTGTTTTCGAATTTTCGAAAATATATGTACGTTATCCGACGCTCTTACGGTGAAGGAAAACATCGTGAGGAAACCTTCATGCACGCCTGCGAAGAGATTCGAAGGTTGTGTGTGAAATCGTCCAATCCGCACTGGGCCCGCATGGACGACTAAGGCCTAATCACCCTATACGGGTAGGCTCGTGCCCCTCGGTGGGGACGTTTAATGAGCTGATGATGATGTAATAGCAATATATGGATCCAAAATACCGGTTCACAAATATTATAAAAAAATAATCACAATCAACCCTGCAAGTACGAGTAGGAAGAGATGATTTCATCTGTCGGTTCCCAGCAAAACAAATGTTAATAATGTATAATATTATTTACGCTCTGCGTACACGCTTTTAAGCATAATGAAACGAGATGATACGATACATTACTCACGGGTAGAAATTAAACAAAGGAATAAAATACGACGTGGGTAAATAAGCCTGAGGTAATTAGACAATTCCCATACGTATATTTGGTGTAAAGGAAGCGATGGTGTTAAATAAGCGATATTATAATTAGCGATACGGTTATTATAATGTAAGGGTATGTTTTCGTATGTCATAAGCTGTTGGAGCAGAGGGGCTCTGAAATGGAGACAACTTTTTTTTCGAACTGACTATTGCTGTTGGCTGCAGATGGCCTTTACAGCTTCACCGGGCAAAAATGGAGACAGCGTATCAGCAAGCTTAGAGCACGAATCTCTTCAGCTTGATGGTTCGATGACTAAATAAAAGGTTTGTAAGATTCAATGATACTTAAATGCTCTGTCAAGAGCGTCTAATTTATAAGCACTAAATAATGGGCCGTAAAAAGCTTCACTTGAAACGTTAAAGCACTCATGCCAGAATTCTTTTCATGTACTAACATACGAGACTCTATTTAGAAATTTATCGCTTTTAAACGGTTCATATGGCGGCAACTTTAACTTCTTTCGAGTAACATATTTTTAGGCATTTTTCTCTATATTTTGTGTATTTCATGTAAAATAGCTTTTTCCCGTTGCGATAGCAGCAGATTAAGGAGTTGCCATAGCATTAGAACACCGTGTCATTTTTCAATATTTGAGTGAGACACTGTTCTATTGTCATAATGGTCAGGCGTATCACAGACCACCAGGTGAGCGCACTGACCGTCCCGTTTACGAGATAAAAAAAATACTTACAATACGGGTTCTTGGAGGCCAGAACTAAGCATACTTCTGAAAAAATCATACTTAAATAATTTTTATGTATATAAGATATATATTATTCTCATACCAATTGAAACCGACAAGTTCATTTAGTAGCCGATCTAGCTACTTACAGTAAATCTGAATGGGGAGACCTATATCAGCAGTGGACTGCGATAGGTTGAATAGAAGTAAACCTGTGTGGGTATCTCAGTTTCCACAGTTGGGACCAGTTTTAGATTTAGGAATGTTATTACAATATTCTACTACAATAGTAGTTCATGTTCTGTAAGAGTGTTTGAGTTCAACCCAAAGCTCATGTCTGACTAGGCTAGAAATTATAATAGTTGGGTAAACATGAATACTCTTTTAAAATAACATGTTACTTTACCATGAGCAAAGACGAATTATTCACCTGCATATTATGTGAGAACCTTTCCGCCCCATCGGCATCGTTCACGCACTATGTGCCCTGCCCACTGCCACTTCAACTTGCTTATCCTGTGGGCTATGTCGGTCACTCTAGTTCTCCTACGGATATCCGTGTTCCGGATCTTATCGCGTAGGGAAACACCTAACATAGCCCCTCGAGTGGCGTCCGCGTAACGGAAAACGAAGCGTAGGCCGACCCCCAACCAGATGGTCTGATGATCTGGTTAAGGTGGCAGGTAGCAGATGGATGTCAACTGCAAGGGATCGGTCCGCGTGGAAATCATTAGGGAGGCCTTCGTTCAGCAGTGGACTTTTAGGTTGTAATGATGATGATGATGATATTATGTGAAATATTAACGTTTGCTTGCTTGCGCCCATAGTTATGGTCTCGTACTCTTCTCGTTTGTCTGGAAATCAGCACAGAGATGTCTAAAATACATTAATATATATTATTATTGTGAGCGTCGGTGGCTCAATGGTGTGGACTGTCGCCTTCCTACCGGGAGGGCTGAGGTTCAAATCCCGACACGTACCATGTGTTTTCGATTTTCGAAATATATGTACGTTATCCGACGCTCTTACGGTGAAGTAAAACATCGTGAGGAAACCTTCATGCACGCCTGCGAAGAGATTCAAAGGTTGTGTGTGAAGTCGTCCAACTCGCACTGGCCCGCGTGGACGACTAGGCTAAACACCCTATACAGTAGGCTCGTGCCCCTCGGTGGGGACGTTTAATGAGCTGATGATGATGATATTATGCTCAGTGGTGACATTTAAGTGATATGTATGCTTCCTTATTGAAACGGTCGAAAAAGTGCTAATCTTTGTTTTATGAAATCTCGGGGAATAATTCACGGTTTAAAGACTTGTTATTTGAAGCATACGTGAGCATAATTATGGTTCAACACGTAGAGGCTTTACGAGACACAATAATATAATTTGTGATGTGTACACATATTGTATGTGCCTCTTTAGGATAACACGTGTATTACAGACAGTTGCTATCTTCCACTGGCGTGTCGCCTGTTTGAATATTTTTTTTACGACAAAACTTAAATAAGTACACACTAAATACATAAGGCGATAATGTATAACAGAAATAAATTATTGTTTTATCATTGAAGAGATTTATTTCTGATATGTTCACAAAACAACTGAAAAAAGTGTTCCGAATGCAGCGACAACACACATCACATATTTCGAATGATCGTTCATTTACCTACGCAAAGAGAATACAACTGTACTGTTCGTTTTTGAGGCAGGGGTGGCGTATCTGTTTTTTATATATACAGAATATCGTTTTTAAAACTATAAAAAACTTCCAAAATACACAAGGCGATAATGTATTACACTAACATGTCATTATTAAGATTGAAGAGTTTTATTTCTAGCAATTGATTCAAAATTAGAATACCTCATTTATCATAGACGTTTCCATGTGGTTTCGGTCACGAATCGTAGATGCTAACATCCGAAGTTCGCGTGTTGACAGTTTGTTTTAATCTTTTATAAAAATACGGGAATAGTTAAAATAAATTTACCTTTACATTGATACGTTGAAAAGTGTATTGCTTAATTTTGGTTGTATATTATCATCATAACAGGAGATGTAAAAGGCGCGGGTGAGATTAAAGGCGGGTTAAGGTCAAAATTCAATGGGTGGAGCCCTTTTCCTACAGTATCACAAATATATTATAGTAATAACAAGGAAACCGTAACAAAAATACAAAGTATTTAATATTAGATGCGTAAGTTTGTATGTTTTGACGTAGGCTACATATTATATTTAAAACATTGAAATTTTAAATGTATGAAATCCATACATTAATAGATGAGTCTACATAGAACATATATTCACAATATATATATATATATATATATATATATATGTAGAACTAAAAGTATATATGTATCTAAATATAAAATAAAATTTATTTTTATGTATACTAAAATGATTGTTAAATAAATTAATAATTAATTAATAAATAAATATCCACTGACATTCACACAACGCTTATTTTTCGAAGAAGGAATAGGTATATTGTCACGCAAAGAACAATATACGGAGCAAGTTATCACTACATTATCATAATAAACAATAGTAGTGGAGCAGCGAGGAAGAATGTTTCAAAATCGAAGGATTTTTTCTTACTGAGATCATTCGCTGCGTGACAGTATTGTAATAAAAAAAATAGGTTTAAAAACAAATTCCCACCACAGCAAATGTTTATTTTTTAAGCTCACAAAAAAAATATTTTACTAACCAAATTTGTTCTAAAATAATGCATTATTTGCGAAAGGGTTTTTATATACATGATATTAACCCTTACCCAAAATATGTTATTCATTATAAGTATTGAATTAAAAACGAAATTGCTTTAAATTCGATTTAAATGTATATTTTAGGAAATATTGTAGTTTTAATTTACCTATATACGAAGTAGCGGGTTAATGTTTGCTTTAGCTCTAAATAACTATTCCACGCGGATGAATACACGCGCAATAGCTAGTAAAAAAGGTTGAAATGTTTACCACTTGACTCATCTATCTTGCCGTACCTTTTCGAGCACATACAATTTTGTGTGTTATTGTATATAAGTTCTAACTAAAAACAATATACAGAAACTGTAATAAACAAAAAACACATTATAATAAGTAAACAAAAATATTAAGAATTCATTCCCGTAAATAGACAAAAAAACATCTTTTCTATGTGTTATTTAGTGAAACACACGGCAATGACAGGTTTTTAGACAATGCCAAAGTGCCGACAGTGAATGTCAAAATGCATGTTTACCATTTGCAATTCTAACTGAGCACCCTGACAAATTGCAGTATCTGATTGCATGCAGCGGTCGGGGTCGGTTCATCGCACAAATCCTAATAATTAAGCAGGAAGAGCGGATCCTGCAGCAACTTGTAATTAGTTACGTGTTGTGATGATAGTATGTTTTAGACTCACGTTAATCTAAACTTAAGGCGAGGGAATGTAACGGTATTTCTTGATACAGAAAGCTTATACTCATAAGTTACCTGGGGACGTGCAAAATGAGATTCAATTAACGATAGTCAATTATTTCAGTAAATCTTTTTAGCTTTGTAAAGGTAAAAAGCTTATTATTTAAAACGTAAGTGACGAAACTGCACCTGATTAACCACCGATTTTCGATTCGAAGAATAACTTAAATGGCCGAAATAGCCTGTAAGATTAGCGGTTAAAGTGGCATTGGGTAAGTAGCCGATGGGGCGGGGAGGTCTTCGAGTGGTGTCCACGGGAAATGAAGTTTTTTTTATGTTATAAGTGTACAGGACGGTCTTGACGCTCACCTGATGGTAAGTGATACGCCAGACCATGACAGAGCGGCATTAAAGGAGACCAACAACTAATAGACAGTAATTATCCCATCAATGCCGCACTGCGCCCGTCACCCGAGACAACAGATTTTAGGTCTCTTATACCCTGTAATTTCACTAGCTACAGTGCCCTCATCCCGTAACACAAAATTGCATAACACTCCTGTTTCACGAGATGATATCTGGCACTGCGGTGGTACCTACCTAGACGACTCAGTATCGAGTCTAACACCTAGTAAAAGTATAATTTGACTCCTGACTAGTTAGACCGATGACTTCGTTTAAGTGGCGGGTAGCCAATTAAATGATGGATAATTGCTATAGATCGGTTCTCATTATAGTCATAGATTGGCTGACCTACAAAGCTGCATTGGAGATGTATTTATGCTATTTGGTGGCTATTTTCTAGGCTCAAGTTTGGGATACATATTGACTGGATTTCTGGTCAAGATCTCTGTACATCACAAGTTGGCGAAATCACGGTGATCGAGTTTTGGGATAGTTTTTGACCGTAGTTACTTAATCAGTCTGTTAAACATATCTAACAGGCTGATGAAGTATCTACGTTTATAACATATTGTAAACGTATATCAGTGATTAATAGATACCGGTGTAAACATATACCATACTGATTTATTCGCTAAATGTAATGTGGATTGTAATTTCAGCTAAGCATAGTAATTAATTATACCCTTGCCGGCTTAGACCATAGGGATTTTCGGTCTTAGTCTAGATTTGGGTGTCTGCCTTGTTTGTTATTTTGGTTAAGACCCTTAAAACAGCAAGAATGTTTATTAATTTATCATTGATCAATCAAACACTCATACTTCACGTACACAAAACTTTGTGCAGCGCAAAAATTAAACCCGGAACTATTATTTGTAGTCTGATTCTCAATCTTTCAATAAGGTCAGTCGTATTTTTATAATATTTCTTTGTAGGACTTTAATTTCGAATCATCATCATGTCTGTCATGTCCCACTGCAGGGCACAGGCCTTCCCATAAAGCATAACTATGGGACAACTTGGCGTGAAAGTTAAGTGTTATGTCGTCAGTATTTTTATTTACTAAAATCTAAAATTTGTTTTACATGGAATGTTAATATGTAATAATGGTGGATTATTAACCGTTCATGAACATTGGGCCCGCGTGGACGACTAAGGCCTATACCCTTTACGGACAGGCTCATGCCCTTTGGTAGGGACGTTGAATGAGTAAGTAACTAAATAAATAAACGTCTACTGAATGATGGCCTTGCCATTTTTTTTTTGCCAGGCCTTGATGGCGCTATATGAATGTCATATAGCGCCATCAAGGCCTGTAATAAGCATTAGCCTGTAATTAGGATACTTAACAACGGATAAACATACTTATTTACTTTTATTTTGTAAATACATTACATATTAAACATAGAAAACACCCAGAGATGTTTATGCACACAAATGTTTGTACTGCCCGGGGATCAAACCCGGAACCCTTGGTGTAAGAGCCGATGTCTCAACCATTACACCAAATGGGTCGTCTACTATTTATGTATTGCATTTATAAAGTCATTGGGTAAGCCATTATGCTCGTTCTCTGAAACATAAAACAGCCTTTAGCAAAAGACAATATCCCGATAGAACCAATGGTTATCACTTCGCAGTTCCATCAGTTTTGAAACAGTCCCAGATAAACGTTCAAGTATTGATTAGCAATCTCGAGTGCGGTCCCGTGGCCCGGCGATAGCGACTGTTGTCGTGAATCAACTTATACGTCATGTTACAATCAACTTGTCACAATTGCTGTTCTGTATGAAATTTTTTTTTATGTTTATAGATCGGTCTGCGTGGAAATCATTAGGGGAGGCCATCGTTCAACAGTGGACGTTCTAGGTTGTAATGATGATGATGTTATTAGTGTACAAGCAGGTTAGAACGCTCACCTGATGGGTAGTGATACCATGACAGAGCGGCATTGAAGGAGACCAACAACTGATAGACAATTAATATTCTCCGTAAGTGCAACACTGCGCTCGCCACAAACAAAAGGTGTTAGGTCTCTTACACCCAGTATTTTCACTAATTAACGAGTTTTCACTGTATTTTTTATGTTACAAAGTGAACAGGACGTTCAGGACGCTCACCTGATGGTGAAGGACACACCTGACCATGATAGAGCGGCATTGAAGGAGACCAAAAACTGATAGACAAATATTATTCACCGTAAATGCAACACTGCGCCCGACACTAGAGACAAAAGATGTTAGGTCTCTTATACCCGGGAATTTCACTAATTAACGGGTTTTCACTGTAGTTGTTGACAATTCGGTAATTATTACAATCAAGGTACCTGTTTCTATATTTCAAGTATAAACATTTGTGTGCATGAAAATATATAGACGTCCTGTCAAAAAGAATGAAGTTCCTGAAAGGTGGTAGACTCGATACTGAGTCGTCTAGGTAGGTACCACCGCAGTGCCAGATATCGTCCCCGGGATCGAACCTGGAACCCTTGGTGTAATAGCCGACATTTCAATTATTACGGAATATTAGGATAGAAGTTGTTAACACCACCAAGCTGCATTGAGCCCGTGTATGTTGCGTGTATGTTGGGGCGGTCTATAATTCCTTATTTTCCATTTCAATTCCATTTTTATTTCTCTAAACTATATTTCCACTTCTAGAAACAGTTTTAATGCTCGTTGTAGTCTTACTCATAGTTATATGTGTATTTGTTGACAGCCTTAAACGCCCCTATTAGAATGCCTAATCAGATCGGGACTCAATTTCCCGTGAAATCTGAAATCAACCCCTATTTGCTTAGCACACTACGTCCCTGATGTTAGATTAACGAGTAGTTATTCTCCATCTACTAAATAAATCTTTATTTGAAAATATTTAACATTGTTGTATAAATAATGATCTATGAGACCTGTGTTCGTTTACACTGTGCTACAGGCCTCAGCCTTCCCAAACTATTGAGAAAATATTTATACTATCACATAAGGATTTAGAATAGACAAATTTACATATATTTGCCAAAATATGTATGTTTATATTAAAGATTGAGAACTGAGTTTCGCGCTCGCCCAAGGTTTAAAATAACAAACCGTAAAATAATTCTAATCTAGACACTTAAATACTTGCACAATTTTAAAATATATGTGTTTTAGTTGCTTACAGAATTGTAAAATATTATATTTATTTTAGAGGAATTTGATGCATAAATTATAGAGCCACTACGAAACCTGTGTTGATTTGGCTATGTTTAGATATTAATGAAATAAATTTACTGTTACGAAGCCACTGAAACTGAATTATATGAAAATTTGGAGACTGAACACAAGATAATGTAAAAATAAACAAAATACTAAGCTTCAAAGTTAAGTAAACATCCTAAACAAAACAGGTGTATTATTATAACATGTTTTGAAGTAATTTTCATAATTAACAAATACAGTAAGAAACGGGATTTTTTTTGCACGTATTGCACACTTTTGAAACGTGTTGTATTAAAAAAATGAGTGCGTCATGCTTAGTTACTGGTCTTATAGACGATAGAGCCGAAACGTGTCGGTAGGCTTACGTTCTTAGGTATAATAGGCAGTTACTGCGTCCAGTACGCACTGTACCACGATGTATGCGGATTACTGCGAACGGAATGTAAAGAGCAGAGCTTTATGGGTGTTTAAATAATCTTAGCTAGATAAAAATTGTGCAAATATTTATAATAATAAAAAAAATGTTTATTCAGTGCCAAACACATAAAAGATATACATAGAAATCTAGTCTTAAGTCAAAATTTTAAAGTAAGGACACTAAAGATGTCACTCAACTTTATCTCGAGATACTTATAAAGCACCGCGACACTGAACTTCCGTGTGCACCGGATGCAAAAGAAACGCAACCGCCTACGCGCTGCGCCAACGCTCGTAACGTTCTCTAATAAATATATAACTCAATTTCATTAAGTATATTAGTAAGCAACATTTATGTCTTATAAATATTAAAATTTTAATTTAATTGAAAAATGAGGCAGGATATCTTTTTGCCCGTTGCTGTTTAGTAAAAAAAAACATTATGATTGGTGGTAGATAAAAGATCTTGTTCTTTTTACTTATTTATTACCTTATAAAGTGTATTTATTTTTGAGTTAATTGTTACATTCCATGGTTATATAATTGAAAATTCATTATCATTATGGTAAACTATTATTGCAATGGCGAAAGACAATAGGTCTGAAATACTTTTTATTATATACCCTTAGGAGGAGTTAACACTAAAAACAAACAAAATTTTTTGCAATGTTTGTCTATAGATGATATTTCCAGACAACCAATTATTGAAGGAACTGAAACTCGTTAAATAGAAAATAATTTTCTCTTTTCTTAGCGTTGTTAATAATAATTGAACAATATTGTGTTTTTGTTCTTTAAAATACAACAGAAGATTTTTATAAATAGTCATAGCATGACTGTATGTATTTTGGATACTACTTGGAATGCATTTAATATGCTTTCATAAATATAAGCAACCAATGTGTTTTCAAAATTTCGAAAATATATGTTCGTTATCGACGCTCTTACGGTGAAGGAAAAAATCGTGAGGAAACCTGCGCACGCATTCGAAGAAATTCAAAGGGTGCGGGAAGTCGTCCAACCCGCACTAGGCCGCGTGGACGACTAAGGCCTAATCACCCTATACGGGTAGGCTCGTGCTCCTCGGTGAGGACGTTAAATGAGCTGATGATGTGATGATATACGCAAGGATATCTGTTGTTGTGCTTAGGGAAGGTTGCGGACACAAGAAACGCAGTCAGCCAAAAGTGAAATATAAAAATTACAATTTACTGATTATACGCTTTTGACTGTGATCATATTATGAAAGAAAAATACATATAAAATATTACATACTAGTTACTCGTGCACGTTTCCAGCTTACGTTGTTCTAAAATTTACAAAGCACCCTTCAAATGCAGTACGTGCTTCACCATGCATAAGAATACTAAAATGGCCTCCGGAACAATTGGAATGAATAAAGGTCTTTAATTTGAGGGCGTTAAGGTTTACATTGAATAATCTTTTACAATAAACCGCTAATAGGACTACAGCTCGTAAATAAATTTGAATCCAATCCTTCCGATCATACTTTGCATATTCTATGTGCAAATAAACATATTATGGCATTTGAAAGAGTGATATAATTTTCTAAGGATGTTATTTTATAAGTGTATAGAATCTAGGTATTATATTTTGCTATGTCTTTAACAGACTAGTATCTTTGTTAGCTAATTAAATAATGTTTGTTTTTACAGCTGACATAGTTCTTCCTATTCTGCGCCAAAAGTCTATAACGACACTGTCCTGTATTTTATTCTTGTACTAATTTTTGGAAATAACAAATCAACGATTTTTGAGTGCGATTTTGATTTCAAATCATTAATATTATTATCAATGATCTTAAATCTTGGTAAATAAGAAGAAATTGCATTTCTCTTTTTAATTTTCTTTCATGTCTCATAATTTCCTTGATCCTTGGCAATGGACCTCGCCTTCTTATAGATTTAACAGAATAATGCTATTATAATTAATGAACAGGGCTCGATGGCTTATATATGAGGAAACGTTTTTTTAAAAGATCATTTAATTGATGCATATATAACATACCTATTGCTTTTATACATGTATTATATCGAATACAAATCATTATATCACACCCTCATACAAACACACACACACCATACATTACATAACTTTTAGTGACAAAATTATACTAAAATAAAAAATATATCTTGTTTTATTTTTCTTTTATAATTAATTACTCAATATTTTGTAACGTTATGGGAAAGAGCAAGTCATCCCCAAAACAAGTATTGTACTACTAACTGGGCAGTCTGTACTTTTATGTTGAGCAAGAAAAAACATTTTTATTTTACTTTAATTTTTTATGGCATAGCGGCTAGTGCGGTTGATAATCGCATAAGTCAAGCAACAATCGCAATGATGGAAGTACAAAATAAGTTTTATTTCCTATGTCTCTGGAGGCACGCGAAAATTTATTGTTTGCGACACTTAAGGAGTATCTGGTGGACATAAAGTTAAGCAACTATTTAGGATGGTAGTACCCGACATCAGAATACATATACATTAGACTGGACAAGCCGCCAAGTTTATAGGCAGTCGATGTGTACAATTTCTTTTCGGTTGTTACTGTGAAAGTTATTATATTTCTTGGTAATTTACTGATTCATTGCGATGATGGCATGTTACAATTGCACAGGATGGCATTTTGAAAAAAGGTAATTTCTTCTAATATTCGTGCGTCTTGACTCGTCTCACAGAGCGTAAACTGGTAGCAGTGTACTCTCGTTGAGCTTACAGTTGTCGCACTTTAAACGCGGCTTGCCCCATCTCCTGTATTGGGAATCTGTAGTAGTACCATTGCTTTGCTGTGTGGGTAGGCCTATCCTGCGGTAGGCTGATGATTATAAATTTTATTTTCTGACCATTGCAGAAGGTTTATAGGGAAAGCAGAGAGCGTAGTCATTTCTCTTTTAATTAAATACCAAAGTCAATCAGGCTGGAACAGATTGAAGTTAATAAATCTATGATAAACAAAAGCTTATCGGAGCTATAGCTATAGCGGAGCGTTGATGGCTTAATGGTATGGACTGTCGCCTTCCAACCGGGAGGGCTGAGGTTCAAATCCCGACACGTACCAATGTGTTTTCGAATTTTCCACAACACATTGGTACGTGATTTTAATGAGCTGATTATGATGATGAAGCCAAAGAAATAAATGTATGTCTGTTTTATAGTTCCTTACAAATGTTTCTAAGATCGATAAAAATTCCTTATCTTACCGTGGTCAGCGATTTCTTATCCAGTGCAGTAGTAGTCATCAAAATCTTTTCGTTCGAAAACGTCTCGAAAGTTCTAAGGAGCTGATCTCGACTTACAGATTGATGACTATCGTTAGGACCAAGACGGATTGTGAACATTTTTCGTAAGAGACTGGCCTCACTTTTTATTGTTCTCGTAAAGTAAAATTAAAAATATAATGACTTATTTCGAAGTATGTTGTAAAATATTTATTGAAAGTTAACAGTTTTATCTGAATTAGGCCACCAGACCGCTTGGAATCTACACAATACTAATTTTAGTTATAAAGTCAAGTATTACATAACAATTGTGGCTATAAAGTCAGGGGATCTAGGTTCGATATGTCTTATTACCATCAGGGCCCTAATTCCGCATGTCGGTAACAAATTAATTGTGCCTTAATTGTAAGATTCTTGAGATTGGACACAGAGCAGGCGATGTTTCCTGACTACCCATTGACAGACTTAGGTCTCTTTGCTTTTTAAAAAGGTGGGCCATTGAAAGACAAATTAATGCTTGGTTTTACTAGGTAGAAGACGTAAGAAGATTAATAGAACAGACTCATACTTATCTACATATTACAAGCACAAACCCGTACGAAGTTTTAATAGCTAAATTTGCTTCAAGAATTAGCGATATGGTATAATCATATCACTTACGTATCTGACAGTTGTTTGTATTTCAACCGGGCACAAAGACCTTGAGTGATTATTGTGCCTTAATTGTAAGATTCTTGAGATTGGACACAGAGCAGGCGATGTTTCCTGACTAACCCATTGACAGACTTAGGTCTCTTTGCTTTTTAAAAAGGTGGGCCATTGAAAGACAAATTAATGCTTGGTTTTACTAGGTAGAAGACGTAAGAAGATTAATAGAACAGACTCATACTTATCTACATATTACAAGCACAAACCCTTACGAAGTTTTAATAGCTAAATTTGCTTCAAGAATTAGCGATATGGTATAATCGTATCACTTACGTGTCTGACAGTTGTTTGTATTTCAACGGGCACAAAGACCTTGAATGCAATAAATCATCAAAGAAAACGTTATTTCGGTTTGCCAAGTTTTAGAATTAAAAGGGAGCTGTTATACGTAAATATAGTAATATGAGGTATTGACAAACCATTTGGTGTAATGGTTGAGACGTTGGCTAATACGCCAAGGATCCCGGTTTGATACGCGTGCAGTACAAACATTTGTGTGCATGAACATGTCTGTTTGTGTTAGTCTGGGTATTTTTTATGAATAAAAGGTATGATTTTCGAAAAAAAATAAATAAAATAAGTATTTTATTCGTTGTAAGTATCCATATTATGGTTTAATTCAAAGTTTGGGACCAGATGACGCTGTATGAATGTCGGTGGATTAGTATTATAATTTAATTTTCAAATCATTAAGTGTAATTAGATATTAAAAAGGAAAGTGGGGAACTAGGATATCAGGCGCAAACGTGGGAGACCTATGTCCAGCGTGAACTGCGACAAGTTAGAGAGATAGTTATTATATTTTCCCAGCATTGTCTGACATTTCACATTAAGGTAAAAAAATGAATAAACCAATTAATTAATCATCGATTGTGCAACAACGGTCACAATTTGGAGAATCTACCTCCTTACATCATAATATATAACCGAACTTATTGCCGGGATACGTAAGACACAAGGAAAATTAATTAATTATATTAAGATAGCGTAGATAGCGATAGAGCGTCGGTGGCTCAGTGGTATGGACTGTTGCCCTCTTACCGGAGGGCTGAGGTTCAAATCCGCGACGTACCGATGTGTTTTCTAATTTTAGAATTATGTACGTTATCCGACGCTCTTACGGTGAAGGAAAACATCGTGAGGAAACCTTCACGCACGCCTGCGAAGAGATTCGAAAGGTTGTGCGTGAAGTCGTCCAACCCGCACTGGGCCCGAGTGGACGATAAGGCTAATCACCCTATGAGGGTAGGCTCGTGCCCTCGGTGGGACGTTTAATGAGCTGATAATGATGATGATTAAGATAAATATCTGCCTCTTCAATTCCATATAGATGTGCATTGAAGGTCATGTGATGTTTAGATATATTTTGTTGTTTGTATGTAGCGTTTGATTGTAAAAATGGAATAAATTAGTGCTTTATGTTATTGGGCTTTATATTAGGATATTGTTCAGCAGTGGACATCATGTGGCTGATATGATGATGATGATGATATGTACCATCAATGGCGCTGTCCAATAGTACAAATGGCACTGCGCCGCGTAATCTTTTGTATAACAATTTAATACTCTTAAGTTAGTAGTGTATTTTTCAATACGCGTTGTTGTTAAATTTAATGCTACTGGTATTATTTCCGCACATCTTCAGTGGCTTAGAGTATCAATAAAAGTATATATATATACCCACTGAACTTAGAGTATATACTCTAAGTTAAATTTGAAACGCATTTTAACACTGCTCGTTTTCAAACGTGATTATAAAGTTAGCCAGCCAGCCATCAGGCTGCGTAGTAAAATGCAAGTTAGCTTTAGTTGGAAAGGATTGTTTTGCTTACATTTGCATAAATGGCGTTTCACATGCTTTATCTATAGGGTTGGTGTTTGAATTTCAGTGATTGTAGTTTGTTTTTTTAACAAAAGTTAAAGTTGTTACGAATTTAAAACTTTAAGCTTATGCAATATATGTAGATAACATGTAATGATAACAAATATACATGTGTGTGTATTTTAAACTATTTAATTGTATATTTTCTAGTATTCTGTAAATGGCTATCATCACTGTATTTCATTCTGAGAACGGTTGTTACGTTATTTTTATTTATTTATTTTGGTTCTACTGCAAACCCATTGCAGCGTCCAGGCGGTCAAGGGGTTAATAAATTTGGTTGTATTGAACTAGTAAAAGATAAATAAAAAAATATCTACTGACATTCACACAACGCTATCTAGCTTCAAACTAAATATTCAGCCGGTAATATAGGTACTCACCAACGTACTTTTTTTTGTAAATACTTACATATTATACATAGATCACTTAGACTGCGTACAGCCTAGGGATTGAACCTGGAACCCTTGGAATAGCTGACTTCTTAGCCATTACGAGGACACCGAACAGGTCGGTAATAAAAGATCTAAAAAATGTAAGACGCCAAAGAATCAGGAGAGTACAATTACTTTTTATTTCTTTGTCAATATTGGGATCAAGTAAATTAAATGGAAATGTTGGTTTCCAAACCAATGCCTTGCCTAATGTAGCGTAAAGCGGGGAATTTTATTTTGTTTACATATTTGATAAATATTGTCCTCTCGCACAGGCGGTGCTTTCCATGCTTATGGTTTGAAATATTTGTTTGTTGATGATATTTTCATCTGAATCTCCGCAGATTTTCGGAATGTTATTGAAGGATTTTTCATTTTGAAGACGTATTATTTAGGATACTAGTCATTTTAAATTAGATTTTGCATAACTATCGGTATTTTATCAGATTCAGTATTGTTCAAATTGTCACATTAACTGCTGCAGTACTTTACTTTAACCATAAATACCATTAAGTATTATTTGAGAAAATACACTCTTCCAAAACAAACGATCTAGGAATCGTGCTAGAGTTAAAAGCATCAAGGTAACACCTCACATACTCGTACAATTCTTACAAATTTGCGACTCTTTATCAACTTTATTGGCTTTCGGATGGGTAGCATGTTTACACGATACAAAAATAAATTATTTGGACTTGGATGGATTGTCTGCGATGGGTTTACTCAATCAGTTACACGTTGAGCTTTTGAATAAATCACCATTTACATATAGACTAGAAGATAAACATTAACAATCCACGCTAAAATTATTTTAAAATCTAAGTTTGAAATTCGTAGTCGAAAGTTTTGACGACCCTTTAGGTATGGCGGTTGTGACGTCGGCTGATACACCAATGGTTCCGGGTTCGATCCCCGGGCAGTACAATCCTTTGTGTACATGAACATGTCTGTTTGTAATAGTCTGGGTGTTTTCTATGTTTAATATGTATTTACAAAAGAAATGTTTATAAGTATGTTCATCCGTTGTTTAGCACCCATAATAAAGTTTTCACGCTCAACTTGACCATACCATATACTTTATTAATTAACCAGTCATTTTATTTTTTACTAAATAGGATAGGAACATGTACGAGGTAGCCAACCGAGTTGGTTCTCTAATAAACACAGGTATACACTAGTTTGTCAGTCCTAATTGGTTTCGCACTCAAGCATTTATATGCTGAGCTCGTTTGAAGTTTAGATTCACTTTGTTTGATAAAAAGCCATTTAAACATGTGTACTTTGATGAACTCTATATTCTGATTAGAGTCCATTAGCTGATTTGATAAGTTAAGAATAAAACTAAAGATTTCGAAATGGATCCACGACCATACAAACGTGTTGTGGCATGTTAATCTTTGTACTCATTCGTACTGTTTTGTGATAAGATTTTAATATGTAATATAACTACCATTTTAATCCATTAACATTAAAGTTGTATCGGAATATCAAATTCAAAATTTTTGAAAAGTATCGTTTTGCTGACAAAATGTCAAGTAAAATTGTAGAATTGGGCTTAATACAACCATCTTGTAAAACAGTATTATAATAATATTACTTCGCCTATTCTGATACAAAAAATGCTGACGTATCATTGAAGTTATACAGTTTTAAGAGATGGCGGTAACCCCCAAGGTCATTAGTCCATCTGGTTGCGGGTACGCTTCTCATAACTAAGACATTACGTGGACGCCACTGGTGAAGCTTAACGCCCTATCGGTTCTTCGGAATATGCTCTGCCCACTGCCACTTCAGCTTAATAACCCTCGTTTTGTATGTCACTCTATGTCGGCATTAGGACACGTGTTTCAGATAAAGATAAATGGGAAGGTATATCAAATAGAATGGACTGTCCCGCTTATAGTTTATAAGTAATAATGGAACATCGCAAGCTGTACGCACGTTTTACATCAAGCAATGTAAGACTATGGCTGGGCATTGAGCCCCTCTGACATGAATATTGAGAATATTTAATGACCATTTCAAAGGTCTTGATATATTTTCACTGTTTCGCCTTAAATTTAAAGAAATAGCATTAAACTCGCTTTTAGCATAAATTTTTACACATTGTTTATAATACAGACACAAATTATTGTAATACAGTCATAGAATGTTTTTTTAGGTTACACAATTACATTAATACTTTGTTATATATATTTCTTTCTTTCTTATATGTATTTTGGTATTGTATTCTTCGTTCTTTAGTTCGCAGCAATATCTCTCTAAATATACGTGAATAACGGTGTTGGTTTCACATTTACCTGTACTACAAATGTTATTTTATTTGTAAACATACAATGTGTAATCCTGTTTATTATTTCCAATAAATAAAATAAATAATATGTGTATTCATAATATAATTTATCTAATAAATTGATGTATTTATTTTTTCTTTATTTCTAACTTCGTTTTTGCACAATATTTAACTATTTTTTTCCACAATTTTTATTTATTTCTTCTCATAAAGATTGTCTGGAAGAGATCACTTTATAGAGCCTTAATTGTACTACTTTTATGTTCCTCCGTGTACTGTGGTTTTATTATCTCTGTGCAATAAATATTATTATTATCCTCTTTAACCCCTACATCCGAATTATTATGTAATAATAACCTATTAACATAATTTTGTAATAAGAAATTCCGAACAAATAATCATACAATATGGTTTCACCCATTAGATTGTCACGTAAGCAAACCTTAAGTGCGTAGTAGGTTTTACGACTGATTGCGATGACATCTTACACAAATCGACAAATCAAAGTCAGGAACATTAGTTATCATACATCTATACGATCGTTTTTCTCAGAAAAGATAACGCTTGACAAACATCGTTCTAAAAATAGCAACAAACATGACAAATTATTTTATTTGGCTAACCAAATATTTTGTAAAATGTTTTGTAAGAAATGATGAATATGTATTAAAGTTATGCCGAGAGTCAAGTACATCATCATCATCAGTACTTTATAACGAATGATTTTCACGTGGACCGATCACTAGTAGTTAACATTTATCTGCTACTGCTACCTTTACCAGGCCATCGGTTCATCTGTCGAACGGTGGTAGAATCATTAAAAAAATATATATAACAATTGACGATTCAAAAGTATCTGTCACAGATTAATTTGAATAAAGTTTTTTTTTCTGTCTTTCTTTCTTTCAACCAAATTCTGGTCGGGGGTCGGCTTACGCAAGTCGATATTAGCCTTAAATTTATAATGTAAATTATTAGTAATAAATATTACCAACCAATTTAAAACAAATACAATTTATCCATATTATTATAAAACATTGTGTAATAATTATAAATTATTTGAACAATTTACATTGAGGTGTCCGGAATCTGTAATAAACAATACAGATTATGTTTAGATTTTTGGATAGAAAAACGCTCTGCTTTATGATACAAATTAATAGTTAAAACAAATAAAAAATACATCTGAATAAGTTGACTGGGATTTTTTTTAAACTGGAAACATGAGTAGTGTAAGTGAGTGTGTAAGTCTGAAGTCAGGTCTATTCTATTAAATTTAATCCGCCTTAAGTAGCTGCTGATCTCTAAAGAAAACAATGTGATATTGGATATCACATCACTGATAACATTCACATGTATTACTCACCAGATAGTAAAGAAAAATGATATTCAAATGCTAAATTTCAATGCTACGTATTGTAAAACACACTACAATCTGGTCTTTTGTGTGTTTGAATTTTGTACAGTATTATCATAAATCAAATTTGGCGTCACGTGCAAGCGATCCGTTTCAGACCGATCAGAAGGGTTTAGGTATAAAAGTTTTACGAGTTCATACAATTTTTATAAAAAATAACTGAAGCTGAAAGACTTACTTACGCAGAGTTTCTTCAATGTAAGCCTCATGAAAACACATAATTTAAGTTTATTTTTTGTAATAAGGTAATATTGCAGTCTGAGTGTAAAAAAGGTAAGATTTAAAAATGCTACCTACATTTTGGATGGCTAGAAACCAAATGTTTCACACGATACTTATAAACAACAATAAATTCCTAAATCCCAAGATATATTTAAGCGGGTGTTTTTTTGCTAGCATTAATATATTACCAACTAAGATTCATGAAGGTACGTTGCTAATACCGTGATTTCTAAGAACCAAGTAAGAGGATGTGAGCCAAAATAATCCATCGACGTCCGAATTCCTGAGTCCTCTATTTGAAAAACGACATGTGGCAAATGTCCCAGGGATTTATCAGGGTTTGTACTAGGGATAAATGAGGAAATACTAGCTTTACTTGGTCTAATTGTACCTACATTTTGAAGTTCCAAGAAAGAAAACATTATTACAGCTGTGTTCCGAACTGAGAGTTCCGTCAATAACATATATTTTGTTTAGTTTGAGGCTACATGGCGCGAACCCTTATAGTTCCGGAACCTCCTTTCTTCAGGTTTAAAACAAGTTATTTAATTTATCTATCTTTTGTTTCAGATCTGCAGTGAAATGGTGACATCAGTGTTGTATAAAAGTGCAAGTGAAAATTTAGTGATGTGCTGTGATCGATGAGTCGATATTGATAAAATGCGGTGGTGGGTAATTTTAATACTAAGTGCGTTCAAAACCGGTAACTGTCAAAATTGTCGGTCCGATGAGCCGAGAGTGCGTGAGTGTGAGGATGTGTGCGACAATGATGGAAAGAACTGCAAGATCAAAGCGGCTTTGCTGCTGCCTCAGAATACGTCTTTTTACGCCAATCTGCCCTCTGTAAGTAGCTTTAGTAATAATTTTTGTTATGGTTGGAAATTGGGCGAAGGTTTTATACAGTAAAAATTTAACCTTGTCTCAAACTAACTTTTTATATCTCACCTATATATATATATTTATATTGGTACTAAACAACGGATAAAATCTACTTACAATGGACCGGTACGTGGATACTGTAATCCGGCCCCTGTCCAATCCAACGATCTCTA
Source organism: Leucinodes orbonalis (assembly GCA_019425675.1). NCBI lineage: Eukaryota > Metazoa > Arthropoda > Insecta > Lepidoptera > Crambidae > Leucinodes > Leucinodes orbonalis. The sequence continues at coordinate 25,071 of PQWD01007498.1, forward strand.
TTATTTGGAGATAGATATTTATTAATACTACATTATTATTTTTGTTGTTTGTTGGATGGGAGACCGAAAAATAATATTTATCATGATCAATAAGGTCATTATACGTCCGCACCGAGGGGCACCTACCCGAACGCGGTGTAGGCCTTAGTCGTCCACGCGGGCCTAGAGTAGATTGGCCGACTTTACGCACAAACTTTGAATCTTTTCACAGTTGTGCTCATGTTTCCTCTTACGATGTTTCCCATCACAGTAAGAGCGTCGGGTAAATGTACATACCTGTCATTCCATTCCATGCAACAAAATTGTTTCTTTCATACATCTCCCTTTGGTTCCACTAACACATCTCTCTCTCCAACCTATCGCAGTCCACTGCTGGACAGGTCTCCCTTATTTTGCGCCATATATCCCGGTCCTCCGCTTATAATTAACACATATAATTTCGAAAATCCAAAAATACATTGGTACTTGGCAGGAATTGAATATACACCCTCCAGATCGAAAAGCAACAGTCCACACCAATGAGCCACCGACGCTCTTATTTATTCATTAGTTGGTTGATTGTATTCATATAGCTTTTCATACCAATGTAAGTACGTATGTTTATATATTGTTTATTTCATTCTTCTAAGATATCTTCACCGACGTTTCCCTGTATTGAATAATGTAATACTAATTAAGATAATGAGCTTTTTCTTGATTATTTATTATATATTACCAAAATAGATCGCAATAATGAGTATTCTTATAGGAAATACGTATTTTCTAAGTAACAATGTACGTGCAACATTTGTTTTGTTACGCATTGTTTTCTTCTGCATGCTACGATTCATAAGCAAAAAACTTTGGGATTGTCTTATTAGGCTGCTGGAAAAAAAATTACTGAAATAACCAATGACTTTATATCAAATTTCCCACGCATTTGTTTACTAATTGATTATAATTACATTACCTACTCATATACATAAAACTTTTTTACAGGTCCGTCCAGTATTCGACTTAGCGCTAGCAGACAGCGCTATAAAAGAAGCATTGCCGGCAGGACTGGACGTCGAACTGACGACTTACGACGTGTCTGATTGTGATGCAGCGTACGCGGTCATATCCGCCATAGATGCTTATAACGACTGCGCTCATGTTTTCTTCGGGCCTTCCTGTGATTTTGCTCTTGGTAAGTAAAAAACGAATATTTTTTTAGGTATGACCATAAATGGTGGCACGTTACACCTGCAAATGACACCCATGCTCCGCACGGGTGCATTGGTGATATTCGTAACAGGCATGCTTCCGCCTGCCAGGTTGGCTACGCAAACGGTACGTACCTACCACAATTTTTAAATATGAAATATCCTCGAAAATAGATCTATATTAAATCGACAATGAATTTAAGGTATTTAATTGGATGAGGATATAGCTGTATTGGTTAAAATCGCTTCGAAAATTGGCCATTATTTGTCGTAAAAAGGAAATTATTGTGGGATATCCATAAAAGATAGATATAATATAACCATCGTAGAGTTTTCTGTAATGTGTACAATACCTACTTAGTACATTATTTTGATAGATCTCGTACCTCTCGTACGCAGGTTGCGTTTGCAAAGAAAGCGGCAAAAATGAAATTATTTACGACATCGCATTAGAAACCTCAAAAGTAACAGTATTTCCCTACTTTTTAATGGATGTTATTATACATATAAACCTTCATCTTGAATCACTCTATCATCTATAATAAAACCACATTAAAAGCCGTTGTGTAGTTTTAAAGATTTAAGTGTACATATAATCTGTTTTTTATTCCCGTGGAGTAATTTGACAATCCCTAATGTCAAACTCTAAATTAATGATACCAGCTTAAATTTAATAGTGCTTTACGCACCGGTTTCAATCGAAAAATTCGGTTTTATTACTGGACACAAAAATAAATGGATGGAGATAAATTCGAAACTAAGTCAAATAGTAACAAATCGAATTAAGTAATTTTAATGTTCAATTTTATACCGTACGTTTAACAATTATTAGACTTTTCCAGGTGAAATCATGCTTAGAAAATGCTGACATTTCTTTTATTAGCGCACGAAATTTTCAATCAGTTAAAACCGTAGGTTTTATTTTAATATACTTACGTAGTAATCCCTTCTTCTTAATATTATAAAGGCGATTATTTTACGCCTTAACTCCTGAACCAATTTTGATCAAATTTAGTACAGAGATTGCCTAGAGCCTGAGACCTCACATAGGCTTCTTTCTATTCCGATGTTATGACGATGATAATATTAGTATGTATATCCATTTTTTGTCGAAGGGAAAAAGTTGGAATGCCAACTTTTAGCTTCCTACCTAGAATACTACGAAGTCCTCTTTAAAATTGTCACCCCACTTTTAAGGCTTTAGGGGTAATCTTGTGAAAATGCAAATGATGCCGCATATTTTTGTTGATGAAAAAGTGGTCCGTATACCAATTTTTAGCTTCCTACCTTAAAAACTGCGAAAATTCGTTTGTCAAGTTCCCACATACTTTTAAGACTTTGGGGGAGGCTTTGTAAAAAAACGGATTCTGTATTATTTTCATGAGATTTATACTGCATATGAATCTTTAACCTACCTTTGAAAACTGAGAAATTTTCGGTATAATATCCCCCCTTCCCCACTTTTAAAAGTTTGGGGTAGATTTAAAAAAAAATCTGCAAGTTTTGATTTGTACACGAAATCATACGTCTTTTAGTTGAGCACCTTAATTTGAAAATTTCGAAAAGTTCTGTATAAATCTCCCCCCTCTTTTAAGGCTTTTGGGAACAACGCAATATGCGAGATTTATCGTTTGTGACAAATAGTGCGCATACCATTATTTAGCTTCCTACCTTTAAAACCTCCAAAAAGTCGCATATACTATTTCCACCCCTTTTTGAAGGGGAGTAATTTGGAAAAAAAATGTTGTATTTTTCATTTATGACAACTAATCCGCATACAAAATTTTAGCGTTCTACTTCAAAAATCCATCCCAAATTTCATTGAAACCGGTTCAGTCGTTTTTGGGGCACTAGTAAATGAAGAAATAAACATCTACCTTTTTGTAACGATAAATATTAATACGAAAGGTTACTTAAATTACACCTTTGTTCATCACAAGATTTGCAACGTGGCTTGTCAATACTAGTCACCCAATTTTTTGTCACATATTGACCTAAATTTTCATAAGAAATATGTGGAAATCATTTATGAATCAGGAATTCATAATCTCTAATTTACCGATTGAAGTACATCACTATTAAAAAACAGTCAGAACTGTGCAACACTGGAAATGTCAAATTACTCCACGGGTAAAAAAACACACTATAGGGATAGGGAAATAATGACAGAATAAGCGACTTTAGCAAATAAATACCCACTGACATTCACACAGCGCCTAGACCCAAGTTAAGCATGAAAAATGTATTATGGGTACTAAACAACCGATAAACATACGTATATACATTACTTTTTTTGTTTTTGTTGTCTATGTATAATATAGAAAACACCCAGACCATTACAAACAGTCATGTTCATGAACACAAATGTTTGTACTGCCCGGGTGTAGCAGCCGACGTCTCAAGCGCTACACCAAATGGGTGATCAGTGTGTAATGATTTCCATTTTTGTGATTAAAAATTGGAATTATTGTTTTGAGAAAATAAATACTGATTTTTCTCTAATTATATGTTGCAGTGATCACAACTTGAAGCAAGGCAACTATCGTACCAGTAGCGTAGAATTATCGTACATGGGGCAAAATTATCGCACTTTTTAATAAATTACTATTACTAATGAATAACTTTCATTAAACATGACATCAATATTTTTCGTATCGTATCGGCTTCGCAATTAATTACTTAAACGAAATGTTAACTATTTACAATCTTTTTTAACTAATACGTCGTATGAGACTGGCTTGCACTACTCCTCTCTTAACTTGAAAGTCAATAATGGACTCAATTGAAAATTCTGCATGTTTCTTAAGATGCAGCAGACTAATATTTCGAAATTATAACAAAGATAAATATGAAGGGATAGTGGGTTAGTGTTGAATTGAATATAATTAAAGACTTTTCATCTTATCCTTAAATTTTTTTTAATCTTGAACAATAGTTAGTGAGCTCAATACAAAAACAGAAAAACTGCCAACATTGAAACGAAAATACTCATGCCAAAAGTGTGTGTGAAGTCTGAGCCTAATCGATATCGAACGAAATATCAATAATTCGCTCATTAAACACACCAATAGAACCAATAGATAATAGCGCTGCAAGCAAAAAGAAAAAAATCTTTGTGACAGTCAGCGTTGTTTAAGTGGGTATATAGGAATGCATCATAATGAAAATTATCGCAAAACCTGTGTACGATAACAATCTATTTTACATAGTACGTACGTAGGCATGAAATTATTGTACATGTATAATTATATGGTTCCGAACAACGTAAATGGTATGATAATAATAACTTAGTGAATTATATTGATAAACTCCGGTTATATTAATAATTAAAACCGGTATCAAAAAGTACAGTCCATTAAAATGGACTTATCCTCAGTCATGCAAATGATTGAGGTTGACGCTGTGTGTGATTACAAAATAGAATTAGTTTATATAAACGTTTTAGAACTAATGCTAGCGCGTTACAAACTACACTTAACGCCATCTGTTAGTGCTGCAGTAAACTAATCTAAATTAGATACTAAGAAAAAAGTTTGTCAAGAACACCTGTATGTAGGTTTCAATAAAAAATAAAAGCAAATGTTTATTTTAAAAACTGTAAAGAAGCGCTTCGAATGTGAATTTATTAGCCTGTTGAAAAACAATTGACGACAAAACAAAAGTATCTGGCATTTCTGGCAACACACACTGCCACAAATGTCAAATTTATCAAGTCCTCTTTTCGTTTAATTTTAATTATTGATTGACTTGACTAGTTTAGACATGTGCAAATCGTTACTCTCAGTCACCGTGACAGTCGTGACAGTGACTCAAAAGTAACGTCAAAAAATAATCGTTACTTTGTCACGTCATCACACGGTCACATGTTTCCTAGGTTACAAATTCGTTCCTTTCAGTATGAAAGTTATTGTCACCGTTATCACTCTGATCACAATACACGATTCAAAACGTCGTCATTAGCAATTATGCTTTTTGTACTATGCAAGAAACAGAGCATAAGTTAATTCGTTCATACTTTTACAGTCTGCGCATTTTTTAAAATTATTAAAATATTAAATAGATGTCAATTGATGCAAGTTTTTCTATCGTAAGCTGTTTTCTCATACCATTTAATGGAAGGGAAAGCTGGTTTTATTTTATAAAATAGATAATGTGGCATCAAAATACGAATCATCAATTTATAATGATTTAAAAGTAAACATAATTACATTTTTTAAATCAACTACTTGCATAACACTTGGGTACGATTGTAATTTCAATAGTTTAAAAATGTATTTAATTATTTATCTCTACATGAATATATCATGAGCATTAAATATGTGATCCGCCGTTTTAAATGAACTTAACTCTGTGGAATGTTATTATACTGTCTTTTCTATCACATTATCTACTGTTGTCGTGAGTGCAGCTGACAAAGCGAAAGCCGATTCTCCGAATGCCGACCGAGCCAGTCATGATGACTCACGCAACGACTGTAGTGACAACTGCGATCAACGCTCCGCGCGAGCCGGCTAGACGACGTCACAGCGTGACTGACGTGACTACTGTGTATCGGCGCTCCGCGCGGCTAGCGCGACTCGGCTAGACGACGTCACAACGTGACTGACGTGACTACTGTGATCAGCGCTCCGCACGAACGACCAACGTTATTTAGGAACGTTGTTCCTCGGTGACAGATCACGGTGATCACTTTATTAGCGATCACAGTGATTTTTTCACTGTGACGTTATTTATCACCATCTCTAGACTAGTTTAGTTAATGCAGAAACCAAGTTTATTCAAGTACTTGAGTGTCAAATAATTTGTAGAAGTGTTTGCAACAACTTTATACAAAAAATTAAAATTCTTCAATTTGGAATTCAAATAGTCAACGGTTGGTTTTCTTCAACTTAACGAAATTTAAGGATTCTGCGGTGGTTACCAAAATTTTTTTCCCCACACTCCACATCACTCGTAATCACGAGTATCGTCCAATATCAGAACACAAGCCTTGTTGTATCTCTCTTTACTTGACATAAAGTGGAATAAAATTGTTGTTAAGCAACATTTAGCCTCATACAAATTTCACACAAAAACATCATATTTACATAATTATGCAATTTTTTTTACAAACCACAGTGACATTAAATTTAAATAACTCTTCAGCGCATCCAAGAACTCGAGGTGGGACTATGTAAAGTTCATAAACTCATAACGCAATATGAGAGTGACCGTGTCAAGAGGCCCTGCATACCCAAAGCTTGTATGAGGAATTGATTGGGCAACCAGTGGAGCAGAAAGTCATCCAGTCTAACAATCCAAATGATAGGTGTATTTATATTAACTGATCTAAAGCAATAGAAAAAGTAGGAAAAAATGCTGATCATCATCAATCATCCATTACTGCTTGTTACAGGTGTCCCTTCAGTCTGCTTTCCTCTCATTCATTTATAACAAATGACTTAAAATAAAAAAATAATTCTGTTCTCTGATAGGATTGGTGTAGGTTTTGGGCCTCTGCTATGTAAAAAATTAAATTGTAAACTTGTAAACAATTGCATGCAAGACGCTTCATTTAATCAGATTGTAAATCAAATGAAAATGTGTAAATACATTAATGCCTCTATTATTGCATTAATGATGGGGAGCGGCTTCAATGTAAGCATATAGACGTTATTTATGGATTCTCAGTTTAGTCAGGGTTAAATGTAAAGAAAATTGTTATAAGTGCCTTTCCATTTTCTAGGTATTATACACCTAGTCAGAATAACTGTATTCACTTATTGAATACTCTTTATCTTAAAACTTAACATCTATTCATAGTGACAATTTATGTTTTTTGATATAAACAAATTTATACAAATCAGTTTATATTTACTGGCACAACGTTTTATTTAAAAAAAAAAAGAACTACCTTTGTTAGCATTTAACTCACTTCTTTTACTTTGGAAGCATGTGACTCAATAAGAGAATTATCTAAGGAAATAAATATTTTAACATTACCATCTCAGTACATTCTTGACTGTGTCATATATGTACACAAAAATTTACATGTATTCTCAATAAAGTCTGTTCATAACATTTTAAACACTAAGAATAAACACAAACTTGCCGTCCCAAATCTCAGGTTGGGAACTCATTTGTGGAATTAAGCATTTAAATATTTAAGTTTTACCATAGCATGAATTTAAGTCTCATGTGAAAACAATTTTAATTAAAATGGTTACTTTAGTATCGATGATTATCTTAATGATAAGAACACATGGCCATGTTGGTCTCTTTGCCTGCACTGTATTTTTTTATATTATATTTATGATTATATATATATCTATCTAAACATAATATATTTTTTTCAATGCTTTACATAAATATTATTTTCGATAGAAATAATATAATGGTGTTGTGACACAATGTATTTGAAAACAGTAACTAATATGTTTCTTGCTGGTTTCTTATCAGTAGATAACCGCAGTCCGAACCATCATTTCACATTCATAACTTTTCTTTGGAGACCTCAATTGAATAATTTTTTATTATTATTTTATTTAAATTTGTTTTGACACTAATAACTCAAAATGATTACCATAGATAATGATATTCTGTGTATATAAAGGTAGATACGCCATCCGTGCCTCAAAAACGAACCGCCGAAGAGAGTACAGTTTGTACTCTTTTGTTTAGGTAAATGTACGCTCATTCGAAATATGTGTTTGAGTGCTGTTTTGTGAGCATATCACGAATCTATACTTTTTTACATCATTGCATATATCTATGCCAGTTAGCCAAGCTCAACTATAATTTTAAATCAATGGAATTTAATACGATAGAAGTCATCAATTAATGAAGTAATAGCTTTTTACTAAGCTGTTTGTTATTCTATACATCATCATCATCATCATCAGCTCATTAAACGTCCCCACCGAGGGGCACGAGCCTACCCGTGTAGGGTGATTAGGCCTTAGTCGTCCACGCGGGCCCGTGCGGATTGGATGACTTCACACACAACCTTCGAATCTTCTTCAGGCGTGCATGAAGGTTTCCTCACGATGTTTTCCTTCACCGTAAGAGCGTCGGATAACGTACATATATTTTTCGAAAATTCGAAAATACATTGGTACGTGTCGGGATTTGAACCTTAGCCCTCCCGGTAGGAAGGCGACAGTCCACACCACTGAGCCACCGACGCTCATTCTATACATAGCAGTTTTGGAATACTACGAGTAGTATTGCATTTTACACCACATGTCCGAAGTTAATGTACAAGTAAAGCACTATTAAATATCCAATTTCACTAACAGACTCATAAACTTCAACGTAACGGGCAAATACAACAATCAACTAATAGTCAATAAATTTTATTCATGCCGTACTAATTGAATGTTCATTTCCAAATGAACTTCCAGTGAATATTTAATATATA
>PQWD01007499.1:0-16871 GCA_019425675.1 Leucinodes orbonalis
GAGAAGCAAACGAGCGTACTGATCACTCGATGAAAGTGTTACCGCCGCCCATGGACATTTGCAACAGCTTAGTTGTTGTAAGCTGAGAATGCATTGTCAGCCCTTATTTAAGAATACGCTCGCTTTTTAAGGACGCCAGATCTATATCGTTCCGGAAATAATAGACTAGAATTCATAGATAACAAAAGCGTGTTACGAAAGAGGTCAGTTATACCTAAGCACTGATAATTCGTCTCCCTTTACCATAGGCATCAAGGCGTACTGCAAAATTTCATGTTGGTTGTTGACGTTCCCGTATTCGGACTAACGTCTACTTTATTATGCGTACTGCCCATGAATGGAGGACGTGTCTGCGTCTTGTTTCCAGCCACATATAACCCTGTGGAATCCAAAATCTGAGTGAATAGGCTTTTTCTGCGTAAGCTTGCTCAATCTTAAAGCAAGTCTCTTCCATTAGGATAGTCTGTGCTGAAGTGCAAGAAGCTCATCATGATTAAAAAACGAAACAAAATAGATTTTATTAAAAAAGTACTTTTTATACAAATCGTCACGTTATCCTTAAAACGTTCAATGATAAAAACCTACAACAATACAGCAAAGTAGATATTGCTTACATTTCAAAAGAATCTTTTTCTTTGAAAGTTATATGAGATTGACGAAGGCGTAGTTCGCAAGTATGATACGATATTACTTTCGATTGATTGTTAAAACTTCATCAAGTCCGGACATATAATAATAATAAAAGTTGAATATTTTTAAAAATATTAAAATCTAAATAGGAATGTTTGAACTTTTAAAAATTTTGATATTCATCATCATCATCAGTCATTAAACGTCCCACCGATGGCACGAGCCTACCCGTACAGGGTACTTAAACCTTATCGTCCACGCGAACCCAGTGCGGATACGCGACTTCCCGCACAACCTTTGAAATCTCTTCACAGGCGTGCGCAGGTTTCCTTCGATGATATGTTGAAGGATCACCATAAGAGCGTCAGATAAACGTTCATATAATTTCTAAAATTTGATAGCGCATTGCTACGTGGGGATTTGGAACGTGCTCTAAAAATATAAAACATGAGTTATCGACTGAGATTAACACGTATTTTAATCCATATTAATAATAATCATCATATCATCAGCTCATTAAACGTCCCACCGAGGGGCAGAGCCTACTTATAGGGTTTAGGCCTCAGTCGTCCACGCGGGCCATTGCGGATTGGACGACTTCACCACAACCTTCGAATCTCTTCGTAGGCGTGCATGAAGGTTTCCTCACGATGTTTTCCTTCACCGTAAGAGCGTCGGATAACGTACATATATTTCGAAAATTCGAAAACACATTGGTACGTTGCGGGATTTGAACCTCAGCCTCCAGATAGGAAGGCGACAGTCCACACATTGAGCCATAATAAAAATAATCATTTATTCATAACCCAGGTGTAATACATAGTTAGTCATTACAGGTATAGTTTAGGTTAGGGATTTACAATGTATGGTTGCAGCAAAAGGTGAACCCTGACATCAAAACTAGTAAAAATACTGTATTTTCAGTGTCAGTGGTTCCTCGATACTGTTAAACAAAATTAAATACAATTTATAAGTGCATAATTATGAATATAATGTTCTTAAACAACAATAGGAAAAAATACAAAAATGTGAATATTTGTAATATTCAGAATGATTCTTACGATCCTAGGACCAGACATCATGCCATTTGTAGATTTGATTGGTTTGCAGTGTTTAATAATGCTGATGAGCTGTACTGCGACGTAATCTGAGATTACACGCGTCTCAAGAGGAGCTTATTACGTCATGCATTACGGAATAGCTGTTACGTCCAAGATAATCGCTGCTAAGTACTGATATTCAATTCAGATGACAGTAATAGTGGTATCATATATAATAAGAAATAAAATGTTAGATTGTTTTTGCTCGTACAATAAAACGTAATACGCTCGCTTATTCATTTTTGTCAGTTTTCTTCTGCCTTCGCTCGCTTTAACGGCGTAACACTATTCCTCTTTCCTGATTTGTAACAAAGATGAGAATACGGAACGGAATTTTATTTCAAAATGTTCTTTCTTCAACTTATCTGCTGGTACAAAGGTCTCTCCCATTTTGCGCCAGATATCCCGCTCCTCCGCTTTCCTCATCCAGCTTCCACCAGCGACCTTTCGCATGTCGTCGGTCCGAAAAGGCTACCAAGGCTATCAATAATTTTATTGCTTCTAAAAAATAACACACCAGCTTTAAGAGTTAGTAGAGACTTTTCAAAGAATATGTTAATGACAAAATAATAACTTTTATCTTGAACTAATTGCGGAATGTTCTGTATAAAACTTCCACCGCCAATTTATAGAAAAAAGTAGCTGAAGTAACTATATATCTCTTCAACTATCTCCTACACCTCCATTGCGCAGTGAACGACGGACAAACAAACAGACACATATTGTACGATTCACGAAAGAAGACTATGCGCAGAAGTCATTTTTAGGTCCTATTGGGGTACGGCAGAGGGCGGGAGTAATACTGTAAGAGCGGGGCAACACCATTGGTCGTGCGCGCGTCTGAGGACAAGGTTGCTCTATCGCTATTCGTCTATATTAATTTGGCGCGCTACAGTACTCTAGGATACAGTCGGAAGAAAACTGTTTCGTTGCATTAATTATTTATGTTTAATTTTTTGTTGCTGAGCATTTATTGTAATTTCTAATGTATGTTGCTTCGAAAGCCAGGCGAGAAATGATATACGAGTTTCAATATATTTGTAAGTAGATTGTTGGCAAGGTTTTGCAAGTCTTGCAACTTTGTTGAGAAAATTAAATCAATATTCTCAACAAAGTTAATGAATTATAACAGACATAATAAATAAAATATCGGATTAATTTTGAATAGAAAACAGAACCATTAGCTATATTTTGAAATTTGTCGTTCTTTGCTGATTAATATCCCATGATTATTTGTTATATTTCTACATGATTGATTTTATTTTTATGAAGAAAAATATTGTTTCACTATCATTAAAATATTAATTTCCTTTACGCTTAAGAAATATCTATCATAAAATTTTGATAGAACATGGTCATAATGTTCTCCGTCTCCCCACCTAATCTGGATTTAAATCCTATAGAATGGCTTGGGCCTCGTAAAAAGTTAGTAAGTAGCAAAAACGTTAGTGGGATATAAGCTGCGTAGTTAATTTTATAAAATATAAGTTAATCTTATGGGCCACACGAATGGAAAAACTATGTGACAAAGTAAAATGCATAGAAGAATTACATAAAAGTTCATCAATCGTGGATGAGATGACGGAGAATTAATCATCCGAGTGGAAGATTCTTCGTTGTCAGATTTTCTGATCTTGAAGTATTGAAGATGATGATTTTAGTGCAGAACCAGGCCCGTCAAATCATCGAATCCTGCAACTTCCACGATAGAGGGAACATGCAATTCGAGGACAGCGATTAAATTTATATACTTAGTAAAAAAAATTTTTGAGGCTGAATTATGTTCAATACATAGGTATCTTTTAATCCTGACATTTATATATATTTGATTATATGAGTTATTAAAATAAAATATTATTTTGATGTAGTATTTTGTTCATTAGTGTACATGCGCAGACGGCCGCCATTTTGGTCTTCTTTGGTGAATCGTACTATAACCTACTGACCTATTATAATCAGTATGGATTTGTTATCAGTAGCCACAAACAGTATACGTGACTGTTGGTATCAATGGACACCATTTAAATGCACTCAGTCTAATGAACTAGATGGTTGTAATGCGCCGATTACACACCACTAGTGTTGCCGCTTATGGTCACTATCGATAGTCTATCGATAGGTTATCGATAGTTGAGCTAAGAAATACCATCGATAACCTGCAATAGTCAAAAATATTGATACTGAGGCATTTTTTCGATACTGTCGAAGTTTATTGTCAAATTGATTATCGATACAGTGTTAACCCATGTGTTGTAAAGGGGGATTTCCGGGCAGTACAAACATTTAGTGTGCTCATGCATATGTTTTGTAATTACTTTGTATAATATGTATGTATTTACAAATAACTACACGCACTCGCTTAATATGGGACTGGATGGCGGTGTATGAATTAGGGTGAATAGTCTAGTAGTCCACGCGGCCCAGTGCAGATTGGCCGACACACAACCTTTGGATTTCTTCGCAGGGTTGCGCAGGTCCCTTACGATGTTTTCCTTCACCGTAAGAATCAATAGAATCGATACTATTGCTTCTGACTATTGCCAAAATTATTCATAATATCGATTAGATACTGGAAAATGTCTTTCATCGACAGTATGAATGATTTTCGAGGTCAACTATCGGTAGTTAAGCAACACTATCACCGCCCTAAGATGAGACATTAAGCTATAGTATCGAATATGGCAGCGTATTGTCGGAACGTTGAATATTTATTGCATGATTTGCAATATTATGGTTGTGGTTGGGATTTATTACATTCGGGGGTTCAAACAAACTTTTAATGTGTGGCAAGTTTCAAACCCAAACTGGAAAATGAATTTTTTTGAATTAAATATTTACAAGATACTTTTGTATCTTCAATTAAAAAGAAGTTAAAAACTAATGTGAATATACCACCTATGTGGACAGTTGATTCTACTGAGAAGGCTCATAAAAATTCATCATTATCATCAGCTCATTAAACGTCCCCACCGAGGGGCACGAGCCTACCCGTATAGGGTGTTTAGGCCTTAGTCGTCCACGCGGGCCCAGTGCGGGCTGGACGACTTCACGCACAACAGTCAAATCTCTTTACAGGCGTGCGCAGGTTTTTCACGAAGTATTTCCTTCACCGTAAGAGCGTCGGATAACATACATATAATTTCGAAAATACGAAAGCTCATTGGTATATGGCGGAATGAAACCACAGCTCTAGTAGGAGGGCAATAGTCCACGCCATTGAGCCGCTGACGCTCATCTGCATTTCAATATTTACTTAGTATATTCCTTGTATACCATATAATAATTTCTATAGATGTATGTGATAATTGGTTTACTTGTGCGTTCGTCAATCGATCGCGCTTGTCGCTAAGCCAGCATACAATCTTATTACCAAATACAAGACCTCACTGCTCATTAAACTCCAGCTCGGCTTTCCAGAGACGTCTTTGATAACGGAATTATTAATAAGCTAATTAATTCAGGCGATTTAATAATACGGAGTTGCTTTTGTTACCGTCGTAATAGTATTATGTATACCACAATACTACTCGGAGAATAACATTGGGAAACTAAACTTATCACTTGCCATAAGTAAATCAGTCCGCCGTTTCACGTTTCAATTTATTAATAAATTGATTGTGCTCCGTCACTAATCTCGTTGCGACCACAATCATATTCCGGACTAGATATTGCGCGCGATTTCGTTCGCGTGGAAAAGGTTGTTGTGATCACGTTAAAAGATAAATATGCTTTTGTGGATTTCTTTTTAACTTTCAAAGGCGAACAATACTGTAATTTATGACTTTGAAACTGCAACTGTTTACGCAGTGGAAAATCTAGGAAAAATAACCCCTGTTTTTAATATTTCCTTTCTGCCTCGTTTCTATTATTTTTAGCATTATAATAAATTGCCTTAGGCCATCCTCAATAAACTAGCTTTCTAACAGTGTAAGATAAGTTCATATTGGACCAGTAGTTCCTGACGTACAAACAAACAAACTCTTCAGCTTTATAATATTAGTATATAGATATTAGATATTGACAGTAAAATCTTCTTACAAGTTAGGGCTAAGGTTTTGTTTTGGTGACTTCATTTGTCGTCTAGTTAGGTACCAAACCACCACAGTGACAGATATCGTCCCGTGAAGTAGGAGTGTTTTGGACTTCTGTGTTTCGAGATGAGGGCACTGTAGCTAGTAAAACTACCGGGTATGAGCGTCGGTGGCTCAGTGGTGTGGACTGTCGCCTTCCTACCGGGAGGGCTGAGGTTCAAATCCCGACACGTACCAATGTATTTTCGAATTTTCGAAAAATATATGTACGTTATCCGACGCTCTTACGGTGAAGGAAAACATCGTGAGGAAACCTTCATGCACGCCTGCGAAGAGATTCGAAGGTTGTGTGTGAAGTCGTCCAATCCGCACTGGGCGTGGACGACTAAGGCCTAATCACCCTATACGGGTAGGCTCGTGCCCCTCGGTGGGGACGTTTAATGAGCTGATGATGATGATGAGAAACGTAACATCTGTCGTCTCGGGTGACGGGCGTAGAACAGCGTTGACGGAAAAGATAATGACTACCTGCTTTTATCAATTTTCTTCAACAATGCATTCATGGTCAGGCGTATCACTTATCATTAGGTGAGCGCACAAACCGTCCCGTATACTTAGGAATTAAAAAAAGTATTCAGTTCTTAACTGTTATAAATAAAACACAATAGAAAAATCAAGTGTCAGACGCCGCTCTCAGCGTTGAACAGACATATTTTACACAATTTTTTGATATAAATAACCACGAAAAGACCAAAAGGGCGCTGAAAGGGTTATTGACTTGAATCTATTTTTGTTCGTGATGAATGTGAATGGGTATTTACAAAATATCTTTTTATAAATTCAATTGTTGGATTTTTTAAATTCAATTGTTTGTAAATTTTTCATGACACAGGTATTTTTTTAAAAGAAAAAAATATATATCCAGGGCAATAAACTTACAGATTTATAAGGAAATGACAAGACAAAATAAATTTCACTAAGGTCATTATACTGGGTAACTAATTTGAAGAGGTGTTAAGTAAACAATTTCCGGGAAGAAGCCTTTAACCTTCCGGGTCAAGTGAATAAAGAGTTTTTAAGCGAGATTTCAAAGTGTGTTATACTAATATTAGAATTTTCAATTTGATGACTGTCAATGTTTTTTGTAAGTAATTACTTGAACACTAAAGTTTCTTATTTTATTTTGAGTGTTTTTCTCAACTTTATCGTTTTTCATACTTTTTAGCGTTTTATATTCGAGTAATTGTACTTAGTTATATTATGAGCTATCATCAAACTTACAAGATGGCAAATAACTTGTTACATCACTGGTATATCACATGTACTCGTTACTGTTACTGTTCGTTAAATAGCGTCTAATATCCAATAATTACTTTCGCAATTAAATACGCTTCGTAATATTTAGCATGACAAAGATAATATATTGTATTAATAATAGATGAAAGCTTGCAATGTTATAAATTAAATTAAGTATAAACATTCATAGACGCTGCTAGTTGACAAGCTAAGAATAAGGATAAAAGGACTGTCTTTTTTTCATTTAATAGTTGAATAAAATATATATGCGTTGCAAAACTGACAAACAATAAACAAGCCATCTCTACATAGTATAAAACAAAGTCGATTTCTTTGTCCCTTAAATCTTTTAAACTACACAACGGAGTTCGTTTTTTTCATAGAGTGATTGAAGATAAATGTTTAATAACATCCATTAAATAGTTGGAAAATACTGTTATTTTTGTTTCCAATGTAATGTCGAAAAGAATTAGGTTTTTCCTGCTTACATTATCCTACAGATATCCTATGAGATTTATCAAAATAATGTTTTTACATATAACGTTCACAGTTATTCTGTAGTGTGTTGAGTATCAGCAATGCACCCGTGCGAAGGCGGGGCGGGTCGCTAGTAGTGAATAAAAACTGAGGTGAGTGAGTCCTTACATATTAATGAAAGCCTGCGTTCTTAGGGTCTCAATGTCATCAAATCACAAACTCGTGTAACAAATTTCACCTTATTTTTTATTCCTGACCACCTTTCTTGGGTGAAAAAGTAGGATTTGCCATTAAAATATTTAAATAAGACTGCTTTGGTTTTGCAATCAAATGTCATTCGTTTTTTTTGTTGTCAATTGTATTTTTGTATTAAATTAACGAAAAACTATATATTAGGTAATATTCAAATTATAGTTACGTTTATCCGACGCCCTTACGGTGAAGAAAAATATCGTGAAGAAAACTGCACATACCTACGAAGACATTCAAAGGTTGCGCGTGAAGTACGCCAATCCGCACTAGGCCTACGCGACTAAGGCCTATACACCCTTTACGGGTTGGCTCGTGCCTCTCGGTGGGCACATAATAATGAGCTAATGATGATATTAATATGATAAAAAATGTGAATATAATTTGCTTTATTATTATTTTGATTACACATGATTCTGTACCAAACACATTTTTTGATAAGAGTGACTGCTGAGTTTCTTGCTGGTTTCTTCTCAGTGGAAAACTACCGTCCGAACCAGTGGTAGCTCATTTGACAATCATAAGTGTTATGTAAGGACCTAAACTGAATAAACACTTTTATTTTCATTGTAACTAGGACCAACGGCTTAGCCTTAGCTATCGTTTTTTTTGCGGACAATCAGGTGATTTAGCCTGCATTATCCTAACCAAACTAGGAAAAATCACACACACTGATGTTTCTCCACGGGATCGGGACCAACGATCTCTAGGTCACGCAGATCGTGTGATCTGCCCACTTGATCACGAAGGCAGTTAAGTTAGAAAACTTACTGTCGCACGGTCCAGTCTGTAAAACATCGATTTCTTTAGCGTCATTACAATTACTAACAGACAGTTGTAAGTTCGACAATATACTTGAAAATAACTAGATGCATAATTTCACTCAAGTGTCCGTTCGAAATTCTTTTTTCGGAACGGTCACTTTTTGAGATTTTTCATTACATTCACATGTCACAATGTTTTAGTAGTGTGCTCGTATTTTTGAGTTTTTACCCTTTTAGTGAGGCTCAACGCATCCAAAGTTTAAATGAATAATTATATTTTATAAGTATAACAATTATTATAAATATATGTGTCGTGAGGCTTTGTCATTTATTGGTTGACGTGTCTTCGTGGTTGTTCATCTACTTAATGTATTGTTTATCTAAGAAAGAACCTACACCAATGACAAATACATGCACTTTAGCTTGTATTTATCCCACTTCACGAGAAAAAAAAACATCCTTATTTAAGAAGTAATCATAACTTTTTAATCGAAAATAATTGTAGCGAACGCAATCGATCAAAACTGGATTCCATTCCATTGACTTTTCGGGTAATGGTGCAATAAACAAGCATTTTAAATGCAAATCGATCTCTAGTCTGAGTTCTGTTTTAATCTGAAATCGTGAGTACTCAACAGATCATCTGATGTAATTGGATATGTTTTATGTTTAAATATTTTCAAAGCTTCGTGCGATTCAGTTTGTTAGGAGATAGCAGGTTAATTAAAGAATTTGCCTTTCTGCGTATTGCGGTACATAGCTGTCTTCCTAAATTTTCGCTATAATATGCGCTCTTTCGTTTCTCCCCTTTACTCCTTATGACTTGTCCAGTTACCAGACGCAAGTCATCGGTCCATCACCGGTCATTCTACGTTACGCTTGGCAAGACGTGGTTTCGCCTCCAAAACTCATCTGCTTCAAAAGCCATGAATAAAGAAGAATCCAGTCATCTTCTTCAACCTATAGAATTCCACGTATCTGAACAAACCCGCTATGGTGCGTCGTTTCTGATTCGCACGGGAAAATAATAGAACTTTCGGGTTCCCCAAGTATAAAAATAATTCAGTTCCATATGCATTCAATTTATTAAGAATCATCAGTACACAAATAAATACAATTTAATATATCACCATAATATTACATCCGCATACTACTCGAAACAACTTTTTTATCGCTGTCTTAACATGTATATAAACAATTCTCAGATCTAGAACTTTTTGATAGCCCACAAATATTTAAAAATGAATTAATTAAAGATTGCTCCTATAGTAGGTACTTGAACCGTCTTGTTAACATGTAAGTAGTTCGTACATACAGTACGAACAAATAGTACATGTAGTTAGAAATTAAAATGTAAGAACATAGTTTGTAACCAAGCTCACAAATACCTTAAAGTTAAGTTTCGCCACTGTTTTGTCGTTTTGTATGTAAATTATTTAAAAGTTATGTTTCGTGTAATGACTGTTTGTGCCAAAATAAATTTTAAAAAATGATAAGAAAAAAAAAATACGAGTACTTTAACAAAATGCCCTTAACTTCTAGGTTTTTTTTATTTAGAATAACCATAAGTAGAACGTTATCAAGCAAGTTCGCCCTTTAATGTCATAATCTGGCAATCATAAGGTCACAATACCATTATTCATAGTTCCACTTCAACCCTATAAGTTAGCTGACAACGAGGTTTGTCGTAACATATTCAGTTTCACCATAAAATTTGATCACTCACGGTGTAATGAATATTTCAACTAGATATTAGTTTTTGATAGGAAAGAAAGAAACAATTTTTATTTGCAGTATGTTATCTTAATTAGAAAGCAATAAGAAAGCAATATAAAATGTTCTTCGCTACCAAATAGATAAGTTAAAACCAAGTCTGTAAAATTCAATTTAACACAATAATTTATTGAAAGTTTTATCGTAAATTTAGTGTTGTCCAATGCATGGGTGTGATGATGTCAGTCGCATACTAAATAAATAAATTTTTTTATTTTTTGGCATTGAAGACGTTCATTTTCAGGGATCAATTTCACAGTCTCGAAAATATGCAAATTAGCCAGGACAATTTAGTATCGTGAGATTCAGAATTTAATGGAGATGTATGGTGTTGAAATTTTGAAAGCATATTGGATACTCATTTCAAGAAATCAAAATTATAAAAATAAACAATGATTTTTGGGGGTAATTTTTCATTAAAACTGCCACAATTCGGGTATTCGCCATAAAAAAAAAAATTACAGTCCTTGCAGTTTCCATAGTTAGAAGCAAGAGTAATATATCAAAGATCATCTTCAATGCCCCCGTAGGCTGCGGGAACTGCAAGCACTGTACATTTTTTACTGACGAAAACGATTCTCCATATATTAAATGATATCCGAAAGTTACCACTGGCAACTCCAAAATAGCAACGAGTGTATTGGTGAACTTGAAAAGAAGAAACCAATAAAGGGTCGGGAAAAATAAAAAGTTTTGACCTCTGGTGACAAGACTCGTTCGAGTTAAACCTCCAAGGTGATTATTTCGTGTGGGTTTTCTTTGTGACCGTGGTATGACACCGTAACTAATAGTGCTAAACGCACAATGGAAGTAATAACTCCTCAACAATTGATAGGTGTCATTCAGCAAGGTCTTGTCCTGCTGTTGTGAGGGCACTGAAGCTAGTAAAATTACCGGTATGAGAGACCTAGAGACCTAGAGAGAGAGCTATGTTGACGGAAAAATAATGACTAATTACTGCTATTCATTCAACATTGCTTCTGTCATGGTCAGGCGTATCACTTACCACCAGGTGAGCGCACTGACCGTCCCGTTACTTATAACATAAAAAAACAATTATGGCTGAAATAACATAGTCTAACTATTCAGTCATTATTTTTTAATCTGTTTGACATTAGTCACAACTGCATTTTTAAAGAACGACTTTCAAACATTTTTATAACATGTTTACTTAATGGATCTAAGAGATAAAACATACACAAATTTAAGGAAATTCGTCATTAGTCAAGACCTTGATACATTGTTCATTAACAAAACACGCTATTTACCGCCGCGTTCAACACAAAAATTCCAATTCCACGAACCACCAAAATCCACAATTGGCCGTTATTTAAAAAACAAAAGGCATCAAACCTATTTGCAGTGAAACCGTTTTGCGCAAATCCGAAAAAAGTAACAAAGGTACAACGCGCCCAATCAACCTTCCATTCGTATTCAGCTAAATTAAACAGAAGTCACGATTCCTATTAGCACTGAGAAAATGGCGAGGCACAAAAATACAAGTAGCCAGCGTGGAGGTCCGGATTAGCAATTAAGATTACACTGGGCAAATGAAATCTAAACAGTGGCGCTCGGTGCTACTATAAAAATGAATGTATGCAAATTCTTTATATAGAAACCACGACGAAAAGTTACTGGATGTGACTACAAATAACATAAAATTATCATAGTTCATTGCTTGAATCTCCCTCTTTTGCAATATACATCAACTGCTATCCTTTTTCAGCATACCAACGACCTTTCAAAAGTCATCAGTAGTTCGGCTGAAGAGTTGCCTAGACTTAACAAGATGTTTCTATTCTAGCATTCATCTTCTCTATTGATCTCTGATCTTGGAACTAAGGTAACCAGGCGACTGCTATTTCAATTTGCTGACCTGGAGAGTTAGATCAGTAAAAGTAACACAAAATATTCAAACTTAATGTATTTCTGATTCTTTTGTTAAGTAAAACCCAGAATCATTCTTTTATTTCTATCCATCCATAAAAAAAGTAAGACAAGCGTTCAAAGACTTTTGGATCGATAAGTTACTAAGTACAAGCTTTCTCAGTGAATTGATAAAATGAAAATAAAAGAACATATAAACTTTCAAGCCTCAAAGTATGCAAGTAACTTGTTCAAATGAAATACTTATATCATTTAATTTGGTAATAAATATATCCTGAATGTATATACAATTAAATAAAGTTGATTTCTCTGATAGGTCTTGTAAGTTTGCACGAGTTCGTACATGCATAGAAAGCACCATAGTGGATAATTATTGCGAAGTACACATAACCCGAAATCATGCTATGTAAAATATTTATCAATAAATCTTTCTATAGTCTCTCAAACTGATTGTTATCATTTCTTTCCATATCCAACTTCCCAGCATTCATCCTGTAGCAAATCCTATAATTTTTATCTCTATAATTCTAATGTTGGAGCCCGACAAATTTATTACAAGATAACATAAAGTAATTTTTCACAATTCTCTACATCTTTGTTGTTTATTGAATGTAATCACATCTATTCTTACAAATTCCTTTTAAAACCTAAAAACTTCGCAGCGTTTAAAACGACTTATCAGTTCTACTCTACAAACAAAGTTATGGCAATATAGCCTCGCGAAAAACACTTATTAAGTTCGAAATAAAAAGGTCTCTTTGATTCACAGAGAACATTTCATAATTGGGTATCGGAAAATTTCCCGGTTTAGTCGTTTCCTTTTCCCTCTTGGTCACCGGTTTTTTTTACTATACTAATAGGTTATATTTTTTTATTATACTTATTGGTTTTGTAACTACCTCTGTGGTGTGGCACAGCATTCGGCTGCGTGACCAAAAGGCACGATACGTTAAGTATAAATGTACAAAAATAATGTTTGATGACTAAAGAGTAGTTCAGAGTGTTGTAATGGGACAATTCGTACCGGCGGTAACATCATCTGCGGTTGCCGCGCGTTGTTTGGCCGGCGAACAGTGAGTAGCAAAACTGAAACGCTACATTAAATTTGGGCCACTAAATAAGCGGGCACTGCCAACATTCATTAAACTATTTATAATACAGTCACTCCTTTATAATGATTAATAATAAATCAAATTATCATCATCAAAATCTACAACACGATATACAAGCAGATCCAGTCATCAAACCAGTCGATTCTTCATTAAAATGATGACCATTATTAACACGTCAGTTCTGGTTCCAATTGGTGGGTTCCCACCGGGCGGTAATTTTTAACAATCCCCTTAATTTTATAAAATTATTATTTAAAAAATTTATATTTTAAAATAAAAAAGCCTTCTACAGAAACCAAGCTTAGCTGAGCTCCGCCAAATAACGAACGAGGCACTGGTGATACGCTCAAACACACAAAAAAAACAGCAAAGCGCAAAAGCCTTCATGCAAAAAACTCTCAGCTGCCTTTCTCTCACTGAAATTGCTTTCACTCACTAGACCGATTGCCGAACAAGGACCAGGGATCTGACCATGTGTCAACAAATACTGATCCACCGACGTGGATTTAGGTAAAACAAACTCCCACTGCAATGCATAGGCCGTCCCACTCACGATTAAAGGAGAGAGGAAAGGAGATCCCACAACAAGAAGCCAGAGTAAAGCTATCCCTGTAGTAGAATAAATGGTTAAAATAATGGACACCATTCGTAGTTGATGACAATAGGCAGTGTTCAGTAGTTGGTCGATAAGGGGTATGTTGGGATGAATTATTCACACTCGTTCATCATCGCACACCGGGGCAAAAAGAAGATGAATAATAACTGAAGACCATCACCGTTCGCTTCTACCGAAACTTTTATATTAAAAATATGAAATCCGTTACCATCTGAAATATTCCCTGAGCGATATTTCCTGGCGATATTCAAGAAAAGAGCGTATTTGCATTTCAAAGGCTGCCAACGCATTTCTTTGCCCTCTGGTATTGCAAGTGTTGACGGGCGTCAGTGTCATTAAGCATCAGATGAGCTGTCTGCTCTTTTGCCCGCTATAACTACTATAAAATTAATAACAATATTTAAACGCCCCTTTCATGGCCCCAAGCTAACAGTAATTACATGTGGTGTCCGAGTACTAGACACGGATTGGATAATAAGTTTGATGGTTTACGCACCGGGGGACAGGGGCTGGCTTAGCCTACTTCTCACGGGTTTTACAGTCCTATAATATGTTATATGTATATGAAGTCGGCCAATCCGCACTTTGCACGCGTGGACGACTAAGGCCTAGATACCCTTTACGGGTACGGTAGGATGCATAATGAGCTGATTATGATAATATGTTAAAAAAAGACTTTTTGGGAATTTTCTTTAAATAAAAATATAATTTTATTGATTAAAAAGAATCAATTGGGTTTTGTAGCTATTAAATTTTCGTCAAAAAATGTTAAGACAAAATTATAATTTAATTTCAATATCTTCTTAATCAGATTAAGATACCGGGTATTTATAAGTATCGAAATTTTTAACATAGTATAAAGTAATAAAAATATACGTTAGCATCTAGTCCATATAAGTTTGTAGCGCATTTTGACCCTACTTAATTGAACAGGAGGCCAGTATAAGAAGAGCATACGGTTCATCTGATGGAAAGTGACTCCGCTGCCCTTGAACACTTACAACACTAGGGAGGTACCGTCATCTCTAAAACAAAAGTATCTATAGTGATACCCATTTGACGATCTATTTTGTGTAATAATTGAGTCGTCGGCTTCTACAGAGCTCTGGAGTCCATCCTCGGGCAGCATA
This sequence comes from Leucinodes orbonalis, assembly GCA_019425675.1. NCBI lineage: Eukaryota > Metazoa > Arthropoda > Insecta > Lepidoptera > Crambidae > Leucinodes > Leucinodes orbonalis. The sequence goes on from PQWD01007499.1 coordinate 15,066, forward strand.
AACCTTTGTGTGCATGAACATGCTTGTTTGTATTAGTCTGTGTGTTTTCTATGTATAATATGTTTATGTGTACCAAAAAATACATAAGTATGTTCATCAGTTGTTTCATACACGTAACACAAGCTTCATGCTTAACTTTGGGCTTAATGGCGTTATGTGGATGTAGTGGATAGGTCAGCATTTTTGTACTAGAAAAAACAAAGTAATATTATTCTAAACTGTTTTAAGTGACGACGGCAAAAATGTATTTCTGGCACTAAAACAGTTATATACTGAGTCGTCTAGGTAGGTACCACCGCAGTGCCAGATATCATCCCGTGAAACAAAAGTGTTATGCACTTTTGTGTTTCGGGATGAAGGCACTGTAGCTAGTAAAATTACCGGGTATAAGAGACCTAACATCTGTTGTCTCGGGTGACGGGCGCAGTGCGGCATTGATGGAGGATAATAACTGTCTATCAGTTAATGCCGCTCTGTCATGGTCTGGCGTATCACTTACCATCAGGTACATTTTCTATAAATATTTCATGGGTTTAAACATGCAGACTGATAGTGATTGAAACTGCTGTCCGCAAACACTCGTAACTTTGAAGAAGCTACTTGTTGCCGACCTTCAAAAGTAATAGGGAAAATTAAACTTATAAAAAACATAGTAGTTTTCAACAAAGAAAACTTTTTAATTAAATTCAATTTTCGTCCGTCAAAAGGGTTTTTCTTCATTAAATTATCGCCCTTGAGTGAATTTGTGAAAAAGGTGATCTCGATAGTAAAAAAAAGTTCTTGAAACACGTATTGTTTTGAAACTTATTCGTAAGGCGGGTTGAAGAGAGGAAAACTACCAACACGCATTCTTTATATACTCAAATATTTTTTAACATCAGGTTTAGGTACTTGCATTCTGTTATTCTAAGTTATGTATCCAGTTGGTATATAATGAGCGTCGGTGGCTCATTGATGAGGACTTTTGACTTCCGATCTGGAGGGTGTAGGTTCAAATCTCGACATGTATCAATGTATTTTCGAAATTATTTATACGTTTATCCGACGCTCTTACAGATCGTGAGGAAATCTGCGCACGCCTACGAAGAGATTCAAGTGTTGTGCGTCGGCCAATCTGCACTGGGCCCGCGTGGACGACTAATGCAGCTTTAAGGGTAGGCTCGTTCGCCTCGGTGGGACGTTTATGAGCTGATGGTGATGAGAAGAGTGACCTTGTCCGTGCGCCTACTAACACGGGCTCACTGAAAACTTCAGTGTCTGATTAACGGGCTAGGACACATACTGAATAGGTCTAATTACTTTGCACATCGTAGCATAGCGATGTAGTCTTATTTATTAATGTTGTATTGTAATTATTTATTTGGTTTTGTGTTGTGACGTTTAAAAATAATATTATTCCTTACTTATTAGGGCCCGCAACGCATTTCTGGGACATGAGGTCTTGCAAATGTGAATGGGCGGCGGTGTCACTTACCATCAGGTGAATCGTATGCTCGTTTGCCTCCTGTTTAATAAAAAAAACTTCCTAACTCATTTGCCGGTACCTGTAAATTGTATTTGGCAGTCCATTAATATAACATTGGCTTCCTTTCTTAAAAATTTGGAATATCTAAGCAACAAAAAGATTTCTTAAAAATAACTCAAAAATTGTTAAGTACACAAAATTTTGTCCATTTGTGAGTCTGCTGTTAAACTACAAAATTGATTGTTCACAAATGTCTGAAACACGAAATTTTGAACAGGATTTTTCGTTTCCCACTCTGATCGCCGAAACGAACGGAACGGTCGGTCGCCGGAACGGTCAAC